>QRFJ01001680.1:0-28650 GCA_006176705.1 Cocos nucifera | reverse complement strand
GATCGATGGCCTCCATCGCCCGATCCCGTTCAGATCCTCCCACTTCCGCTCTAGTCCTGGCGGCCCAGGTTCCATCTATAGCTGTGGTGGATGCAAAGCAGTTCAACCTGCTTGTCCAGTAGGTTCGTGGTCTCACGAAGGTGGTGCAGGCCATGCACCGACAGGCTCCGACACCAGCTCAACCGATGCAGGACTCTTCAGAGCCATGTGGTCCGATCTAGGAATGATCGACTTGGGCTACCCGACCTTCGATCTTCGAAAGGGAGAGGCAAAGGAGGGAGAGCCCCTGCTCAGACCATGGCTCGACCTAGGGGAAGGCTTCTCATCCATTCTACCAAAAAATCTTGGAGATCAAACACCATGAAGATCTCTTGGATCAAAGGCTCTTGAAAATGAGCCGACGAATCGAGAAACTTCATCACACTCCCTCACGTGGTAATGACATTCGTACTGACCCTCCCTTTTCATAAAAAATTATGCAGGAATCGATCCCGCTGAACTTCAAGCTCCCATAGCTCGAGAGTTACGATGGGATCACCGATCCGATCGATCATCTGGAAGCCTTCCGGATAATGATGTTGCACCATAGTATGCCAGACGCTATCTTGTGCTGGGCTTTCTTCTCTACCCTTAAGGGAGCTGCCAGGAATTGGTACTCGATGCTTAAGCCGAGTACCATCTTATCATTTGATCAGATGAGCCAATAGTTCGCAGCCCACTTCATCAGTAGTCGACGCCCATGCCGAGGTTAGGATTCCTTGATGACCATTATGCAGAAGGAGGGGGGAGCCCATCCGGGCTTATGTCATCCGATTTAATACTCCGTATTGGAGGTCTGAAACCTGAATCAGTCAGTCACCATGGCCGTCCTTAAGAGCGGCCTTCAAAAGAATGGCTTGCTGTTCTTCCTGAAAAAGAAGTATCCTAGGGATTTTGCTGACATGCTAGCTTGGGTTGAAAGTTATGCCCAGGCAGAGGAGGCCTTCGAAGCCAAGGACGATGAAGCCAGCGGCAAGCGACGAATCGACGGACCAGGCAGGCCCGCCAAAGAAGGAAAGCGGAATGAAGCTCGGTCATGTTCCTGGACTCCTTCTGGTTGTAGACGAGTTTGAACTCTCCCTCGGGCTTGGAGGCAGGGAAGCCCCAACGAAAGGGCATGCCGAGGTTCTCCCCAGCACTGAAGTTCTCTTTGATGATGATTTCATAATTACGCCCTCCTTAATATCCCAAAAACCCAAGTGTTGATGGAGATCAGAGAACGACTTTCGAGATCGAAGAGAATGCGTTCCCATCCCAGCAAGCGCAATCCCAATAAGTTCTATCTTTACCATCGTGACCATGGTCATGACACTGAGGAGTGCATCCAACTCTAGGATGAGATTAAAAAGCTCATCAGGTGAGGTAGACTTGGCCGATTCCTATGGAGACGATTTGAAGAGAGAGAAGATCGATTGAGGGCATTACCACCAAGTGGGGAGAACCAACAAGAAGATCGGCCGCCTCTCGGTGTCATCAACACTATCTCGAAGGAACTTCAACAAGGAGAGGCCAGCGGATTCGAGGGACCGATAAAGAGTTGGAGGACTGTGGAACCCATGACCTTTACCGAGGCGGACGATCGGAGGATCCAATAATTGATCCAATAATTTTTGACGTGATAATGATGAAGATAATCTTACCATCCAGCTCGTAGGCTGATTGTACTGCACGCCATCTATACCATTTTCTATTATGCCATCATAATACAGTAGTAAACAAACTCGAGTACTGGTCATTTTCTCAGAGAATCTATGATAATATCAAAATCAAAATATTTAGTATTATTAATTATTTTAATAAAATAATTTACATAATAATTATATCCTATCATCAACTAATAGGTAAAATTAGATTCTATTATATTCAGGAATTGCATTAATTTTATAGGTAATTACAGTAATCAAATGATGTGCAATACGGATCGAGAGAAATTTTAGCATTATTTCTTCTTAATTCTCCTCACATGGGAGGAGAACAAAAGAAAAATACTGTCCAAAATTTTTTTCGATCCATATTGCACATCATTTGATTACTGTAATTACCTATACAATTAATTATAATTTTTAAACTGTCCAAACTGGACAGTCAATTGACTAATGTACATAATTCTCTCATCCATACAAAATTATATCAATGTACAAATACCATAGATTATGTAGATCAATCAAAAGATGGGTCTATGGTTCTATGCAATGCAACATATTTAAAATAAAAAGATGAATTCTGAAAATATGTCGGGCACTATCCCTAACCGTGCTTGATCCGAAAATTATTTTTAGACATTGAGTTAAGCTTAGGCCCATTGATTTTAGAAAAACTTAAGTCTGAGCCCTTTTCTAAGAATGTAGCAAACATTAAAAATGGATCGGACACTATTTCTAATTGAATTCGGTCCAAAAATTCTTTCCAAGCACTGGATCGTACTTAGGCCTAATGACTTTACAAAAAATCATGTCTGGATCCAACTCCGAACATGAATATAGCAATCAATATAAATATATTTAAGATTAATTAATATTAAAAAAAATAGAGAAGGATGATGGCGAGGAGGGTGGGGGGTAAGGGCCGCGGCGCAATGGGGGAAAGGGTGGGGGTGGTGGGGTAAGGCTGATTGGGGGAGGGGAAGTGGTGGTGGGTGGGGTAAGGGGTCGGGCATGCGACGGGTGGGGTTGAAGGAAAAATCTTGATTTCCTCGATCAGGTTCGTTCAGATTTGATCGGATCGAGAGAGATATTTCAAAATTTTTTTTCATGTATCCATATCAGATCTGAGGTATTTTAGATTTGATTTTATAGATCTAATAAATAAAAATAAATTAAATCTAATTTAATTTATATCTTGATGCTGGGTAATCGGATTATCCTTTGATGATCCTGTTGCTTGCCTGAGATTTTGAATCTAGCCACGCAAGTGCTTGGCCTCTATCGGTATCCACTCAGACTAGATCTGAAGATCTTCTCCTTCTTTATCACTTCTCCAAAAATCAGATTTGGATTTGACTAGGAGGATCTGAAGAAAAATCCTGATTTCCCAGATTAGGTTCGTTCAGATCTGATCGGATCAAGAGATATATTTCAAAAATTTAACTCTTTGATCTGAATCAGATCTAAAATATTTTAAATTTAATTTTTATTATTCTAATAATTAAAATAAAATATAAGTAAATTAAATTGGATTTAATTTATCTTGATGTAGGATAATCCTATTACACATTGATGATCCTGTAAGCAGCGAAAGATTCTAGATCTAGCCACATAAGTGCCTAATCTCTATCGGTATCCACTCGAATTGGATCTGGAGATCCTCTTCTTCTCTATCACATCTCCAAAAATCGGATCTGAATCTGATTTGGAGGATCTTCAAAATAACTTTCGAAGATCAGTAATTGTCCTTTGCAGTAGCATAGCCTTCTAGCATTTTGTCGCCTTTTTCTCGCCTAGATTGCACCAACTGAGATCCCAAACTTCTTTGAGCGTGGAGAGGAGAGGGAGAAGATAACTTGGCAGAGAGAAGAGAAGAGGCAGCCGGGGGGCGGAAGAGAAGTAGGCGCGATTGTGGGAGGGGGCGAGGGGCGGATGGAGAGACTGGGGCGGGATCAACGCCGCGGTCATGCCCAAAACCAAGTCACAACCCCGGGAGGAGAGCAAGAGCTAAAGCGGAGGTGAGTGGAGAATATGAGGCCCGTGGAGATGCAGCCAGAGAGGGGCAGCGGAAGAGCAGGCAAAGGGGAGTCGGAGGAGAGGGAGCGGAATCCAGAAGAAAGGGGATCCGTGTGGCTCAACAGGGACGCCGAGCGCCGCAAGCGGGGGGCGCAGGCCAGCCGGGCGTGCGCCCGCCGGGCCGGCACCCGTCCTCCTGGCCAGGGCGGGCAGGAAAAACAAGCCCCACCAGCGCGCCAATGAGCCATGTGGGCGCGACAGGAAGGACAAAAGGCAAAGAGAGCAAGGGGCATAGGTGTGACGAGGCAAAGGGCAACGGGGGACCCAAAGGCAAAGGACGAGAAGGGGGAGGGGACCAAAAAGGGCAGGAGGGTCGGACAAAAGGAAGACAACCCTGGCGGACCGAGACAGGGCGCCAGGCAGACGAAAGGGAAGGCCGCGGAAGCGAGCACAAACGCCCTGGGGGCGCAGGCAGGAGAACGAGTGGAGGAGAGGAAAAAGAAGAACGGGAGCGGAAGGGAGTGGCGAGCACGAGGTTGGTGAACCGAAGTGAATGCTGCATGGCAGAGCAAGGGAACTGGGATGCAGGGGCAAGGAGGAGGCACCAGAGGCAAACCCTGTGGGGGGGAGCCAGGGAAGGGCAGGCGGGAGTGAGAAGAGAATGACATGACAGGAGCGACAAAGCAGCGAAACCTGCCGGTGGAGGGAAGCAGAACGCGGCGGAGGGAACAGCCGAGAAGGAGCGAGCAGGTAATAGCAGCGAATGGCGCCGAAAAGGCGAGCAGGGAGACGTAGCAGGAGAGGAGGGCAATCCATGCAGGCGGAAGGCGAACCGCGGGGGGCAAGCGACCGAGTGGGAGGAAGGTCGTGGGAGCGGGAGCGGCCGAGCAGATGGTAGGTGAAGGGGGAACGTGGCAAACCCGAGGGGCGAGTCAGAGGAGGAAGCAGGCAATGCAAGGGCCGAGGGTGGAAAAAGTAAAGAGAAAGTCGTGGCGATGGAGGCACGCGGCCAGGGCCAGGGGCGGCGAGACGTGGGAGTGCGGAGGAGCAAGCAGAGGGCGTGCGCCGCGACCACCGAGGGAGAGAGATGGCCATGCGGGAGGCAAGCCAGGGCCGACAAGGAACAGAGCGAGAGCCAACAGTAGACCGCAGGGGGGGTCTGAAGGGCGCGGAGAAGCGAGGAGGGGAGAGGCAAACTACAACACCCGCAAGGGGAACGGCCGAGGCACCGCAGGTGCAAAAATAGCAGCGAGGCAGGCAGGGAGGAGGAAGAGAGACGGCCTAAGGACGACGCGAGGGGTGCACGCGAAGGGGCGCATGGCGCGGTGAACGAAGTACCGAGACGCGCGCGCCAAGGGCGCGACACCGATGAGACGCAAGACGCAGCGACGAAAGAGAAGCGGAGGGGGACACCAAACCGGGCGGAGCAAGCACCAGCTCGGGTGAGAGCGGGTGCGGGAGGAGGGGAGAAGGGAAGAAGGATGAGGCAGGGCGGAAAATGGGGAGCGGCGGAAAAATGAGGGAAGTAGCGGACCAGGAACGCAAAGAAGGGAGCACAGAGACGAAAGACACAAGGGATGAAAAAAGAAGCCAGGGAGGAGGAGAGGCAAAAGGAGAAAAAGGGTTGCCCGGGTAGAAGGGGAGTGACAAGGGTCAGACCAAGGCGGGGGCGAGGGCACAGAGAGCGAAGTGAAGCGCTGCACGTGGGCGAAAGCCAATGGGCACAAGGGGAACGCCCAGGTGGCGCAAAGAGGGGCGGGGATGCGGGGGGGAGCCTGAAGAGCGGTAGAAAGGGGCGCCGCAGGAGTGACGAAATGGAACGCGCGGACCGGTAGACAGAAGCCGGGGCGAGGGAAGCGCGGGAGTGAAGGAGGAGCACCGCGCAAGGGCGGGGAGGGGGGGGTGAGAACGCGACGCCGGAGGAAGACGAGGCCGCCATTAGGGCGGTAGGGAGAGAGGAAGGCAGCGGAGGTCAGACGCGAAAGGGTACAGCAAAACGGCGGGTGACCAGGAAGGCGGCCGGCGGAGCCGCGGAGAGAGCGATAGAGTCGGCGGCCAGGGGGGAAGCGGCGAGCACGGGGTGACGGGAACGCCGGCCAAGGGAGAGCACCACCAGGGGCACACAAACAGACGCGCAGAGGGGGATTGGGCGAGCAGCGGACAGCAGACAGTGAAAGCCGAGTCGAGGGAGCCCGAGACGGGGGAGGTCGGGCAAGGACCAAAGACCAACAGCAGAGCCGTGAGGGCGGCTGGAAGGACGGGAAGGAGAGATGGCACAGAAAGGGCAGGTGGCGGCAGCTGGAAGGGGAGGAGAGCGGCGGGGTGACAACTGCACAGCAGGGGCAGAGCAGGGTCGACGAGCAGTGGCAGACAGGAGGCGCCCGAGTGCAGAGCAGAAGGAGGGCGGGCGCATGGGGCGATGGGCGCAGGGGGCGAGGGCACAGCTGGCGGGGAAAGAGGAAGAACCATGCGGAAGAGAGGAAGCGCCGCTGGAGAGGTTGCCAGAACGAAAACACGCGGAGGTACTGGCCGCGAGGGACAGCGGCGAGGGAAAAAGTCCGAGCAAGCCGAGGCGAGCGGCCCGATAAGACCGGAAGGGCGAGAAGAAAGGTAGTCGGCACCGAGGGCGGGCAGGGAAGAAGGGCTGGGACAAACCAGAGGGGGACGGTCAGGCAGACAGGGCGAGGAGAGGGCCAAGAAGGAGGAGGGTCAGGCCACGGGACAAGATGAGGGAAGACAACAGCGCGCCCACGGAGCGGGGGAAGAGACACGGGGCCGCGGCAGGGTGGAAGGAAGCAAACAGTGGGAGCACAGCAGGAAAAGGAGGGTGGGCTAGCGCGGAGCGGCGGCGGAAGGCCAGATGAGGGACCGGGGCAGGCGGGCAAACCGGAGGATCAGGAGCACGGAGGGGAAACTAGCGGCGGCGGCCCAGAGAGAGAGCGGCCGCAAGAGAAAGCCATGGAAGGGAAGGCGGGGGGCAGGCCAAGGGGCCAGAGGTGCAGGAATCGAAAGAGGCGACAACGGCAAGCAAGGGGCGGATGGAGGGGAGGAGGGCCAGGAGGAAAAAGGGAGCCGGGGCGCAGGGACGAGAACCGGGGGCCACGAGGCTAGCCGGAATGGCGCCACAGGGCCAGCGGCACCAAGCGGCGCGGGAAGAGGCAGGGAGACCGAAGATGGGACTGAGAGCGGCGGGGGGAGCGACAAGGGCCAGTACGGGGGTGGAGGGCAGGGAGGCAAAGGGCGGACGGGAGGGCCGCGAGCCAGGGCGCAGAGGGGATGAGCGGAGAGCACGTTCGGGAGGGGGAAAGGAGCAACCAGGAGCACCGTGTACCGAGGAGAAACATGGGCGCGACGGCCGCGAAAAGAAGACCGAAAGGAAGCGGGCAGATCAGGAAGGACAAACGGGGCGATCTACGAGGGGGGAGGAGGGAGCGAGGGGATGGGCGCAACCGGGTGGGGCAAGGGGCCGGAGCGCGGGGACGGGGGGAGACGGGCGCAGCAAGCGGAATGCGGCGTGCCAAGGCCGCGAGCGAGGAAGGAAACTAGGGGGCAAGAAAGAGGGGCAGGGCGACCGCATGAAGCACAGGGGTGCGGCGAGAAGGAGGGAGAAAGTAGGAGCAGAAGGACGCGATGAGAGCCGTGGGAAGGGAGGCACGGAAAGAACAGAAACGGCGAACGGGGCGCGGTCGGGGGACAGGAGCCGGACAACCCCAAAGGCGGGAGAGGACTCAGAGTGGGAGGTGCGGAGGGGGCCAGAGCGCAGGACGGGGGGGAGGAAGGGAGGGGAGAGGAAAAGGGAGGCAGGGGGAGAAATGGAAGGGAACAAGGAGGGGCCCCAAGAAAGCAGGAATGGGCGGGGAAGCGCAGGCAGGGAGCGGACCAAGAGCAAGAGAGGGGGAGTGTGGCAGGCGGAAAGCGCGGGGAGGTGAGGGGGCCGGGAGAGGCCAGTGAGGGACGAGGCAGGGGGGGGAGAGGAAGCGAGGAAGGCCCAGGAGGGGATGGAGCCGGGGGGGCCAGGGAGAGACGAGGCCAGGGGGCGGGAGAGAGGCGAGGAAGGGGGGGCGAAGAGAGGCACCGCCGCGAGGGAGCGAAGAACGGAAGGGGGGCCAGGGAGGGGGCGAGGGCAGGGCATGAAAGTGCGGGGAACGGGCAAAAGCGGCAGACGGGGGGACGCAGTGAGAGACACAGGCCCAGACCGAGACAGAGCAGGGGAAAGAGAAGGAAGGAGGACAAAAGGGCCGCGAGGGGCACAGCAAAGGAGCCGCACACCAGAGGGAGATAACGAGGCAAGGAGAGTGGGGCCCGGGCCCAGAGCCGGCAAAAGGAAGGGTAGTCAGGGGGCCGGGAAGAGAAGAGGCAACAAGGGGGAGACGACGCGAAAGGCAACGGACTGCAAGAGCCCGGGGTCAAGGGGAGCCGAGCGGCGGCGAGAGGACCGAAGCGGCAGGGGCCAGAGGAAGGACCGAGCAGGGGGGGACGAGGCCCGAGGGCAGGGGGCAGGCAGGGGTGGCGCGAGAGGGAGAACAGAGACATGCAAGAGGGGAGCGGAGAAAAGAGCGGGAAGAAGAAAAAGCAGGGGCAAAGGGGAGGGGGCAGAAAGGAAGGGGAGAAGGGGCCGGAAAGAAGAGAAGCACAGAGCCGGCGGGGCGAAGCAGGAAAGAGAAAGCACAAAGGCCGGCGAGCGGCAGGCCACAGAAGAACAGGCGGGCAAAACTAAGGCGAAACCAGAGGGAGAAGCGAAGAGGGTAAGGGGCCCACCAGCACGACAGCAACGCGGGCTCCATGGGCGAGGAGAGGAGCAGGGCGCGAGGCCCGCAGCGCGGGCGAGCGGGAAGAGCCGGCAGGGGAAGGGCACAGAGGAGCGCGAGAACCAGAGGCAAGCACCCAACGGAGGCAGAAGAAAGCAGAAGTGGGAGACGCAAGAACGAGCAGACCGCGAGAAGGACCGGGCCGGGGCGGCAGGGGCCAGGAGGAGGGCAGGGGCGCGGGCAGGGGCCAGCGCGGGGCAAGGGAGAAGACGGGGGCGGGACAGGAGGCGGGGTCGGCAGCGCGACCGGCGGCGGCAGGGGCCGCCGGCCACCGGCGGCGGGGGCGCCCGAGACGGGTGGGAAGGGCAGAAGACGGGCTGGGGAGGAAGGCCCCATGCCAGAGCAAGAACGGAGCCTGAGAAGCGGGCAGAGAAAGCCGCAGGGGGAGCAGGCAGGGGCAGGAAGGCGGCCAAAGGAAGGGGGAAGGGGAGGCAGGGAGAAGCAGGAGGAAAGGGCCCAGAGGCAAGCAGGCAAGGAGGGCAGAACACCAGCAGGGCGAGAAGCGAGGCGAACGGCACAGAGCGGCGCAAGGCGCGGGCAGGCCGGAGCAGCAGCAGACAGGGAAGCGTGAGGAGGGACGGGCCAGCAGTCAGCGGAAGCCGTAGGAAGGGGGGCAGTGACGGGAGAGGGTTCGGGCAGGACGCGGGCACCAACAGCGCGGGGAGCGGAGCCACAGGGGCAAGCAGGCCGGAGAGCGGCAGGGTGGGCACGGGAGCGCAGCAGGGACAGCGAGAACCCAACAGAGAAGAGCGGAGTCGGAGGGAGCGGGGGGAGCGAGGGGGGGAGAGAGGGCGCGCGGGGCAGCGGAGGAGGGGCGGGAAAGGGGAGGAGCGGGGCCCAAGACAGGGGGAAAGTCGGGAAAGCCAAAAGGAGGGGGAGGGGCGGAGGCCAAGAAGGGGATGAAGGAGCGGCAAGCGAGGGGGGGAAGAACTAGGCTAAGGGAGGGGAGGCAAGAGGGCGGGAGAGAGGCAAAGAGTGCGAGGGAGATACGGGAAGGGGACGACGACCAAGGGAGGGAGGGAGGGGAGGGGGAAAGAAATGAGCGCCCACGAGGGACGGCGAAGCCGGACACGGGCGGGGAGAGAGGGGAAAGCGGCAGAAGGAAGGAGGGGAGGGGAGGGGGCGGGCGCACACAACGGACGCAGCCCGCAGCGAACAGGAGGGGGAGGGAGCAGCCAAGAGGGGAACAACGCGGGGCAAGGAGGCGCGAAGCAGGGGGCACCCAAACGGGAGCGCGAAGGCAGGGAGCGCAGCGGAGCCAAAAGAGGGAGGCCACGCCGGAGGGAAGGGAGACACACCAGGGGCACAGGCGGAGGGCGAAGGGAGGCGGCAGCGGGAGCCAAAATAGGGAGCCCAACGCAGCCGCGAGGCCCAGAGCAGCCAAGGCCCGAAGAGACACGGGGCAGCGGGCGGGGCAACGGAGCCACGGAGCCAAGCGAGGGAAGAAGCAACCCCGAAAAAGGGCCCGCACAGCGACAAGGGGGGAAGACCGCAAGACGGAGCGGGGCGGAGGAAGAAGGGGAGGCAGGGCGCAGGAAACGAGACGTAGCAGAGGCAGAAACAAGGAGGACGAACCGAGGGGCAGATGGTGGAAGCGCAGAGAGGGACCACCGGAAAGCAGAAACGGAGGAACAAAGGAGGAAGGGTAAGGAGACGGGGAAGGGAGACGCCAGGATACGCAGACAGAAGCAGCAGGGGGAAGGAGGGCGAAGGAAAAAGCAGCAGGGGAGCGGCCAAACGACCGGAGGACACCAAAGGGGGAGCCAGAACCAAGGGGGGAGCGTACAAGCCACACCGCGACACCGCGGAGACGGTGAGATTCATGAATTAGAGACAAGTTTGGGTGCACCATGATTAGAGAATCATTGAACAAGAGTTGTTCACTCATTGGCTAACCCATCACCAATAACTGTTAGGTGAGGTGATGAGTCAGTTGGTGAGACCGCACCACCCACTAGAAATCATTAATCGTGGAGATTTTCGCATCTCTACAGAGGGAGTGTAGGGATCCGAGAAAATAGTGGGAGCTAATTTGTTTAAAAATAAAATCCCTAAACAAATTGGTCAAGTCAAAATTACAGTATCTAACTAGAATCTTTGACTCTCTACAGAAAAATGTCTGCGTCCAACCCATTGGCACGTATCCTGGACACACACATAGACTGACTGGACCCAATTATAAAGATTGGCTCAGGAACTACAAAATTATTTTGGGTTCCGAGAAGTTAACCCATGTTTTGGACCAGGACCCTCCCACCTTACCAGCCCGTCCATCCACTGAACAGAGAGCGTCTCTGGAAAAATGGATTGACGAAGATAATAAGGCCAGATATTACATGTTGGGCTCGATGTCTGATGAGCTCCAGCGCCAACATGAAGATATCGGGACTGCTCGCCAAATGTTGGCTCACCTGCAGGAGATGTTTGGTGAACAGAGTCGCGCAGCCAAATATATCAAGTCACGAAAACTTTTTAAGGCTAAGATGCGTGATGGGCAGTCAGTCCAAGATCACTGTCTGACAATGATCAAGGACATGGAAGAGCTTGAGAAGCTCGGTGTGAAGTTGGACTTGGATCTGCAGAACGATATTATTCTGCAATCCTTGACTGATGCATATGGGCAATTCATCATGAATTACCACATGCATAAACTTCAAAATTCCTTGGCCGAATTAATGAATATGCTGGTTACCGCTGAGCTTTCTATGAAAGGTTCTAAAGGCTCAGTTCTTGCTATGGAACGGACTTCTTCCAAAAGAAAGTCTTATGGAAAGAAAAAGAAGTCTGTGAAAAAGCAAAAGGTGGAAGGATCAAAGAAGAAGAAGGCAGAGCCGAAAGAAAAGCCGATGGCAAAGGAAAGTGTTTCCATTGCAACAGCGACGGCCATTGGAAGCGGAACTGCCCTACTTACCTGGCCACCCTGAAGAACAAGAAGGAAGGTCCTTCTGGAGGTATGCTCGTTATTGAGTCTAACCTTACGGTTTCTTCTGCATCCAGTTGGGTGCTTGACTCTGGTTCTTGTGCTCATCTGTGCACTTCCATGCAGGGTCTTGAGGATAGCAGGAGGCTGAGGGATGGAGACATGATCCTACGCATCGGTAATGGAGCAAGAGTTGCTGCAGTAGCCGTGGGAACATACCCTCTTCGATTACCATCTGGTTTAGACTTAGTTTTGAAAGACTGTTATTATGTGCCTGCAGCTAGCAGGAATTTGATTTCTGTTTCATGCTTAGCACAAGAAGGCTTATGTGATCACCTTCTTTAAGGACCATTGTAACATTCTTTATGAAAGAAATAAAATTGCAAATGGTTTCCTTATTAATGGTCTTTATCAGCTACATATTGATGTACCTATTCTTAACTATCGAGCAAAACGTGAATGCCAAACGACCTAGGGATAGTCCAAATGACAGATATCTATGGCACCTGAGATTAGGTCATATAGCAGAAGATAGGATCAACAAATTGGAGAAAAATGGGCTATTGAGTCCATTGACTTTTGAGTCATATCCAACTTGTGAATCTTGTCTTCAAGGCAAAATGACTAAACTCCCTTTTGTTGGACATGGGGAGAGGGCCACAGATCTCCTTGCCCTAGTACATACTGATGTGTGCGGCCCATTTGATGTGCCGGCTAGAGGCAATTTTGTCTACTTCATTACCTTTACCGATGATCTGTCTAGGTATGGGTATGTGTATCTTATGAGACACAAGTCTGAAGCTTTTGAAAAGTTCAAAGAATTCAGACATGAAGTAGAAAAACAAACTGAAAAACCCATTAAGGTTCTTCGATCAGATCGAGGAGGTGAATACCTTAGCCGAGGAATTCCTAGACTATCTTAAGGAAAAATGGCATAGTCTCTCAATGGACTCCACCAGGAACACCTCAACTCAACGGGGTTTCAGAATGGAGAAATCGGACTCTATTGGATATGGTTCGATCCATGATGAGCTTCACAGACCTCCCTGATTTCTTTTGGGGACATTCATTGTTAACTTCAATTTATCTACTGAATAGGGTTTCCCTCTAAAACCGTTCCTACCACACCGTATGAGATATGGCACGGTAAGAAACCAAGTCTGAGTCATCTCAGAATTTGGGGTTGTCCGGCTCATGTCAAAAGACAACAAGCGGACAAGTTAGAGTTTAGGTCCTTCAGAGCTCGATTCATAGGATATCCTAAAGAGTCATTAGGATACTATTTCTACATTCCAGAAGACCACAATGTGATTGTGAGTCGACATGCCATCTTTCTTGAAAAATAGTTTATTCAAGATAGCGGCATTGGAAAGCAGATTAAGCTTGATGAGAAAGTCTCACAAGTACAACGAGCTAAGGACCAATTGGAACCAAATCAGGTTGAGCCAATAAGAACACTACCTCCTCCACCTCGTAGATCGGAAAGAGTTTTCCATCCCCCTGAAAGATACTTAGGTATTATTTCAGAGGAAGTAGAGGAAAATGTTCCTCGTAGGTAATGGTGCTCATGGTGATGATCCCAAAACCTACAACGAGGCGATATCAGATATCGACTCCGAGAAATGGCTAGAGGCAATGCAGTCAGAAATTGACTCGATGCACTCAAACCAAGTCTGGACCTTGGTAGATCCACCAGAAGGTATAGTACCTATTGGGTGTAAATGGATCTTCAAGAGAAAGATTGGTGCAGATGGGAATGTGGAGACATTCAAGGCTAGACTAGTGGCAAAAGGTTATAGTCAACGCGAAGGCATTGACTATCAGGATACCTTTTCCCCAGTGGCTATGCTAAAATCCATCCGCACATTGCTTGCCGTTGCAGCCTATTTCGATTATGAAATATGGCAAATGGACGTGAAAACGGCATTCTTAAATGGATATCTTGAGGAAGATATCTATATGGAACAGCCGCTAGGTTTCACATCCAGTGATACTGATCACAAGGTTTGCAAGCTGCAAAGGTCCATATATGGACTTAAGCAAGCATCTCGGAGCTGGAACACTCGTTTCAATGATGTGATCAAAAAGTTTGGTTTCATCAAAAATGAAGAGGAACCATGTGTTTTTCAAAAAGGGTCAGTGGGAGCGCTGTTGTCTTCCTCGTATTGTACGTGGATGACATCCTCCTTATTGGGAATGATATTCCCATGTTGACATCAGTCAAGATGTGGTTGTCCAAGGAATTCTCCATGAAAGACCTAGGTGAAGCATCCTTTATTCTAGGAATTAAGGTCTATAGGGATAGACCGAATAGGATGCTAGGACTTTCACAGAAGATGTACATAGAGAAAGTACTAAAGAGGTTTAGTATGGAAAACTCTAAGAGGGGATTAATACCCTTCAGACATGGTATTCATCTTTCCAAGAAGATGTGCCCTAGCACACCTGAGGAAATAGAACGCATGAGCAAGATCCCTTATGCTTCTGCAATAGGGAGCCTCATGTATGCCATGCTATGTACACGACCTGATATAGCCCATGCTGTGAGTGTCACAAGCAGATATCAGTCAAATCCAGGTGAAGAACACTGGACTTCTGTGAAATGTATCCTTAAGTACTTGAGAAGAACTAAGGATATGATGTTGGTCTTTGGTAATGGAGAACTCCAAGTCCAGGGATACACAGACTCGGATTTCATGTCCGATATAGATGATCGAAAGTCGACATCTGGAGTCTGTTTGTGTGCAATGGTGGTGCTGTCAGCTGGAAGAGTTCCAAGCAAACGGTGATAGCAGATTCCACCATGGAAGCAGAATATATCGCTGCATCAGAGGCTGCAAAGGAAGCATTCTGGTACAAGAAGTTTGCTGCAGAAATTGGAGTAATGCCATCAGATGCCATTCCTCTATACTGCGACAACAATGGCGCCATAGCCCTTGCTAAGGAGCCGAGGTCTCACCAGAAATCCAAGCACATTGAGCGGCGATACCACCTCATCCGCGATTACCTCGAGAAGGTTACGTCGAGGTCAAGAGAGTCAACTCCACAGATAATGTGGCAGACCCACTTACAAAGCCGTTGGGCCAGCAGAAGATCGAAGCCCACCTTGAGAAGATGGGACTTAGACTTGTAGCCAATTGGCTTTAGGACAAGTGGGAGATTGTTAGATATATGTGCCCTAGAAGCCAGAATTGGCTGACACTTGTAATACACTTCTAGGGGCAAAATTATAATTTTGACTATAAATTAATAAAATGGGTTATTTTCTATCACATATGTGTATTTAGTGTCTGTGATACATCCTTTGAGTTAATGGTAATGATAATTCATATTTTCAAGAGTTGAAAATTTAAGACATGAATAATCATTATTAACTCATAAAATGCTCCCGACCATAGGATCATCACGAGGATGGTGATTGATCTGGAAGGTTGGTGTACAATCGCTTCTCTTTAGTAGATGAGTCTTGAGTCTATGGTGTGGAGACACCGGAGCGAGAGTACAGGTACTCGTTAGAGAACGGGGCACTGAGCGTGACCACCTCGAGTAGTCATTAGGGAAGTCTACCTTCTCGTCAATGACTGACTCGATGCTGCAGTAGTGTGTCTGGTTCTTTGACCTGAGATGCATCGGCAGTTCACCTTGAGGGTGTTATAGTTTGACTACACCATTACTCGGTCTCCTAGCCATATGGAACCCTGAGGTGTATGTTGGCTATAGCATGTTCATTGTAGGAACTGGATTGCATCAAGATGGAATCTATCTACCTCGGTGGTAGAGGAGCAGCCCTATGATGATCATGAGAATCAAGTCCAGAAGCCCATGGCCATGGCAGAGTGAAATAATAGAAAGAGTTTCTATTTAGATTTTCACATTGGACTCGAATCGAATGATTACATCATATGACAGAGACTAGGGTTTGACGAGTTCACCTTAACCCTAATCTGATCGGGGCTCAAGATAGAAGAACTTAATCACACAGGTAGCTGCACCAAGAGGTTCGCATTCAGCTCTGATGGGTTGCCACCATATACTGCTAGGTGTCACTGGTGGATTTTGGGAGCAATTAGAATGATTTAGATGATCGATCATTCTAGCTGTTCGAATCAGAAGAGTTCTGATCCATCGAAAGGAGTTTCGATGATGTCGATGATAGAGATCATGACATATCCCATTACCATACAGAACTGAACCTAACTGGGTCACACAAACAAGGGTTTGAATCTGGTGATCATCAATTGAACTGATCTAGTTCAATTGATCTGAATGAGATTCAATTAGGTTCAAGGAAAATCGTGCTAGCACTCGATTGAACCTAACGTTCTTCTTTTACTATCATAAATAAGTTGTCCTGACTGAGCCAAAGGAGTTTGTGCTCAATCAGAGGCCTTCATATGGTCTGACTGGAGGTTGTCCAAGTCAGAAAAGGTTGTCTTATTTTGTAAGACATTACCTGCCATTTTTGGTCACCTGCCATTTCTTGTTCTTTGACTTTGGTCAAAAGTCTACCTTTGACTGGTCAAATGTTGACCATTGACACTTTGACTTTTGACCACATGTCATGCACCTATTGGAGAGCTGGTGGGGGCCTGTCCCCTGCCTAGAACCTGGCAAGGAAGGAGGGCACGCCACCCTTGGCGTGTGCCCAAGTTGGAGGCGCCTAGGAGTCCTTGTTGGACAAGGACTCCATCTCCTTTTTGGATTCCAATTAGAGTTCTCTTAAGAACCAACTTTGACTGGTCTTAGGCGCCCTCTAAGGAGGAATCCAGGGGACTCTATTCCACCAATCAGATTTAGATCTGATTTCACAAAGGGTTGTGATTGGTTGGGAAGAAGAGGAGTTGGATCACAAGCTTAGTCTATAAATAAGACCCTGCGCCAACTCAATTATAAGTTTGAGAAATTGAAACCCCACGCCCCAAGGCTGCCTCTCCCCTCTTCCTCCATGCCAAACCCCTCTTCTCCCTCTCCTCTCCACGTCCAAAAGGAGTTTTGGACCTTGGTTGGTGCGATTCAGATCAAGAAAGGCGATCAAAAGCTAAGAAGGCTGCGCTGCTGCAAAGGACGACTGCTGATCTTCAAAAGAGTTTTGAAGATCCTCCAGATCAGATCCAGATCTAATTTTTGGAGATGTGATAGAGAAGAAGAGGATCTCCAGATCCAACCTGAGTGGATACCGGTAGAGGCCAGGCGCTTGCGTGGCTAGATCCAGAACCTTCCGCTGCAATCAGGATCATCAACAGGGTAATAGGATTACCCAAATCAAGGTAAATTAAATTTGATTTAATTTATCTTATTTTATTTTAATTTATTAAAATAATAAGAATCAGATCTAAAACATCCAGATCTGATTAGGATCAAAGAAAAAAAATTTTTGAAATATATCTCTTGATCTGATCAGATCTGAACGAACCTGGTCCGAAAAATCAGGATTTTCCTTCAAATATGAAATGGTTAAAAAATTGAAAAAATATTAGATTTTTAAATTGATCTAGAATTTTTAAAAATTCATAAATGGCACTTTTAAAAAAATTTAAAATAGATTTTATTAAATCTGATTTTCTTAAATTTATGTCTTTGATTTAGATTTAATCTCTGATAAGCCTCCATATCAAATTTCTAATTTTGAAATTATGTGAAAGATCAATGCATCTAGACTTGTTGAGGTTTAGATATTATAATTAATTTATTGATTAATAAAAATTTTTGGCATCTTTTTCATCATAAGATTTACATGCTTCTAATGAATCTATTATTGTGACTATTTAGTTTGATAAGGAGATGAATTTATCAAAATTAGTCCTTTAATTTATTTAGAACAAATGATAGGCTGTTAATTAGGATGATAGCATCTATTCGATTCATAGATGTTCTATAATGCCATGTAGGGGTGCTGCGTTTCCTCCTTAATCAAGAAATGGGAAAACTTACTTTCTGCAAATAGGTGAGATAATGGGTTTATTATCATGAACGTTGATTTATGAAACCCTAAACTTAATTAAGAATTAAGATTTATGAAATATTAATTAGGTCTAAAATTGAGAATTTTCAGATCTAAGACATATTCATAATACTGGGTTCGGGCTTGGGTAGCTCAATTAGGTCTAAGCGGTTGATCAAACCGAAATCAAGAGTTGGTTAGATGGGATCAACAATGCTTAAATTGACCAGCCTAATAGGATTAAGTCTGGGTCAAGATCGAGTCACGAAGTGATCGATCAAGCAAGACCTAATTAGGCTCAGAGGTTAGAGTCTGGATTGTAGGCTAACCCAATTGGTTCTGACTCAATAATTTGGTGTCTAAGGTAAGTTTGGCAGATACGATCCGACTGGTTTTTAATTGGAAGCTACTCGACTCTGAATGCATTCTTGTACGAGTTAATGGCATATCCCTTCCACCGGTCTCACTTACCTGGCCATATCTTGTTGACACAGTTCTGATCTGAGGTGGTCAATAATCCGAGCTAACCCATGCCACTAGGTTAGTCATAATTGTTATGACTATGAGCAAGTCTAGTTTAATGAGACCTGAATCAATTCTTCCCTAAGAAAAGATTAAGTCTGAGGTCTTCCACCATTGTAGATGTGCGGGCCCTTCCCGGGGTTGATTGTTCTCGGCTGGATACAGTGGCTCAGTTGCACCGAAAAGATGCAACCATGTCTATTAGGCATTGGATGCTATGGGCTGGAGGATGAGTTGGGCTCAATATTCTGGATACGGTGAGAGACTCAATTAGGAAATCCAGTCTATGCAAATGGTGGGTCTGACTTAACTAAGGAGTGGATCAATATTTCGGATACGGTGAGATTCATGAATTAGAGACCAAGTTTGGGTGCACCATGATTAGAGAATCATTGAACAAGAGTTGTTCACTCATTGGCTAACCCATCACCAATAACTGTTAGGTGAGGTGATGAGTCAGTTGGTGAGACCGCACCACCCACTAGAAATCATTAATCATGGAGATTTTTGCATCTCTACAGAGGAAGTGTAGGGATCCAAGAAAATAGTGGAAGCTAATTTATTTAAAAAATAAAATTTTTAAATAAATTGGTCAAGTCATAATTACAATATCTAACTAGAATCTTTGACTCTCTATAGAAAAATGTCTGCGTCCAACCCACTTAGGCACGTATCCTAGGACACACATAGACTGACGGACCCAATTATAAAGATTGGCTCAGAAACTACAAAAATCATTTTTGGGTTTTGAGAAGTTAACTCATGTATTGGACCAGGACCTCTCCCACCTTACCAGCTCGTCCATCTGCTGAACAGAGAGCATCTCTTGGAAAAATGGATAGGACGAAGATAATAAGGCCAGATATTACATGTTGGGCTCGATGTCTGATGAGCTCCAGCGCCAACATGAAGATATCAGGACTGCTCGCCAAATGTTGGCTCACCTAAAGGAGATGTTTGGTGAACAGAGTCGCGCAGCCAAGTATCAAGTCACGAAACGACTTTTTAAGGCTAAGATGCATGTGATGGGCAGTCAGTCCAAGATCACTGTCTGATGATGATCAAGGACATGGAAGAGCTTGAGAAGCTCGGTGTGAAGTTGGACTTGGATCTGCAGAATGATATTATTCTGCAATCCTTGACTGATGCATATGGGCAATTCATCATGAATTACCACATGCATAAACTTCAAAATTTCCTTGGCCGAACTTATGAATATGCTGGTTACCGCTGAGCTTTCTATGAAAGGTTCTAAAGGCTCAGTTCTTGCTATGGAACGGACTTCTTCCAAGAGAAAGTCTTTTGAAAAGAAGAAGTCTGTGAAAAAGCAGAAGATGGAAGAAGGAAAGAAGAAAAAGGCAAAGCTGAAAAAGAAGGTCGCTGACAAAGAAAAGTATTTTCATTGCAACAATGATGGCCATTGGAAGCGGAACTGCCCTACTTACCTGGCCACCCTGAAGAACAAGAAGGAGGCAGATCTTTTTGGAGGTATGCTTGTTATTAAGTCTAACCTTATGATTTCTTCTACATCCAGTTGGATGCTTGACTCTGGTTCTAGTGCTCATTTGTGCACTTTCATGCATGGTCTTGAGGATAGCAGGAGGCTGAGGGATGGAGACATGATCCTACGTGCATAAAAAAAATGGAGCAAGAGTTGCTGCAGTAGCCATGGAAACATACCCTCTTCGACTTACCATCTGGTTTAGACTTAGTTTTGAAAGACTGTTATTATGTGCCTGCAGCTAGCAGGAATTTGATTTCTTATTTCATGCTTAGCATTAAGAAGGCTATGTAATTAGTTTTCTTTAAGGACCATTGTAACATTCTTTATGAAAGAAATAAAATTGCAAATGGTTTCCTTATTAATGGTCTTTATCAGTTACATATTGATGTATCCTATTTTTAACTATCGAGCAAAATGTGAATGCCATGAAACGACCTAGGGATAGTCCAAATGATAGGTATCTATGGCACCTAAGACTTAGGTCATATAGCAGAAGATAGGATTAACAAATTGAGAAAAATGGCTATTGAGTCCATTGACTTTCGAGTCATATCCAATTTGTGAATCTTGTCTTCAAGGCAAAATGACTAAACTCCCTTTTGTAGGACATGGGGAAAGGGCCACAGATCTTCCTTGCCCTAGTACATACTGATGTGTGCGGCCCATTTGATGTGCCGGCTAGAGGCAACTTTGTCTACTTCATAATCTTTACCGATGATTTATCTAGGTATGGATATGTGTATCTTATGAGACACAAGTCTGAAGCTTTTGAAAAAGTTCAAAAAATTCAGACATGAAGTAGAAAAGCAAACTAGAAAACCCATTAAGGTTCTTCGATCAGATCGAGGAGGTGAATACCTTAGTCGAAAATTCCTAGACTATCTCAAGAAAAATGGCATAGTCTCTCAATGGACTCCACCAGAAACACCTCAACTCAACGGGAAATTTTAGAATGGAGAAATCGGATCCTATTAGATATGGTCCGATCCATGATGAGCTTCACAGACCTCCTTGATTTTCTTTGGAGATACAGTTTGTTAACTACAATATACTTACTGAATAGGGTTCCTTCTAAAACCGTTCCTACCACACCGTATGAGATATGGCATGGTAAGAAACCAAGTCTGAGTCATCTCAGAATTTGGGGTTGTCCGGCTCATGTCAAAAGACAACAAGCGGACAAGTTAGAGTTTAGGTCCTTTAGAGCTCGATTCATAGGATATCCTAAAGAGTCATTAGGATATTATTTCTACATTCCAGAAGATCACAATGTGATTGTGAGTCGACATGCCATCTTTCTTGAAAAATAGTTTATTCAAGATAGTGGCATTGGAAAGCAGATCAAGCTTGATGAGAAAGTCTCACAAGAGCAACGAGCTAAGGACCAAATGGAACCAAATCAGGTTGAGCCAATAAATCACTACCTCCTCCACCTCGTAGATCGAAAAGAGTTTTCCATCCCCTTGAGAAGATACTTAGGTACTTATTTCAGAGAAAATAGAGAAAATGTTCCTCGTAGGTAATGGGGTTCATGGTGATGATCCCAAAACCTACAACGAGGCGATATCAGATATCGACTCCGAGAAATGGCTTAGAGGCAATGAAGTCAGAAATTGACTCGATGCACTCAAACCAAGTCTGGACCTTGGTAGATCCACCAGAAGGTATAGTACCTATTGGGTGTAAATGGATCTACAAGAGAAAGATTGGTGCAGATGGAAATGTGGAGACATTCAAAGCTAGATTAGTGGCAAAAGGTTATAGTCAGTGTGAAGGCATTGACTATCAGGATACCTTTTTGCTAGTAGCTATGCTAAAATCCATCCGCACATTGCTTGCTATTGCAGCCTATTTCGATTATGAAATATGGCAAATGGACATGAAAATGGCATTCTTAAATGGATATCTTGAAAAAGATATCTATATGGAAATAGCCGCTAGGTTTCACATCCAGTGATACTGATCACAAGGTATTGCAAGCTGCAAAGGTCCATATATGGACTTAAGCAAGCATCTCGAAGCTGGAATACTTGTTTTAATGATGTGATCAAATTATTTGATTTCATCAAGAATGAAGAGGAGCCATGTATCTTCAAAAAGATCAGTAGGAGCGCTATTATCTTCCAAAAAGATCAGTAGGAGCGCTATTATCTTCCTCATATTGTATGTGGATGACATCCTTTTTATTGGGAATGATATTCCCATGTTGACCATAGTTAAAATATGGTTATCCAAAGAATTCTCCATGAAAGACCTAGGAGAAGCATCCTTTATTCTAGGAATTAAGGTCTATAGAGATAGACCGAATAGGATGCTAGGACTTTCACAGAAGATGTACATAGAGGAAGTACTAAAGAGGTTTAGTATGGAAAAACTCTAAGAGGGGATTTGGTATCCTTTAGACATGGTATTCATCTTTCCAAGAAGATGTGCCCTAGCACACCTGAGGAAATAGAACGCATGAGCAAGATCCCTTATGCTTCTGCAATAGGGAGCCTCATGTATGCCATGTTATGTACACGACCTGATATAGCCCATGCTGTGAGTGTCACGAGCAGATATCAGTCGAATCCAGGTGAAGAACACTGGACTTCTGTGAAATGTATCCTTAAGTACTTGAGAAGAACTAAGGATATGTTGTTGGTCTTTGGTAATGGAGAACTCCAAGTCCAGGGATATACAGACTCGGAATTTTATGTCCGATGTAGATGATCGAAAGTCGACATCTGGAAGTCTGTTTGTGTGCAATGGTGGAGCTGTCAGTTGAAAAAGTTTCAAGCAAACTATGATAGCAGATTCCACCATGGAAGCAGAATATATCGCTGTGTCAGAAGCTGCAAAGGAAGGCATTCTGGTATAAAAAGTTTGCTGCAGAGAATCAAAGTGAATGCCATCAGATGCCATTCCTCTGTACTGCGACAACAATGGCGCCATAGCCCTTGCTAAGGAGCTGAGGTCTCACCAGAAATCCAAGCACATCGAGCGGCGATACCACCTCATCCACGATTACCTCGAGAAGGATTACGTCAAGGTCAAGAGAGTCAACTCCACAGATAATGCGGTGGATCCCACTTACAAAGCCGTTGGGCCATAGCAGAAGATCGAAGCCCACCT
This sequence comes from Cocos nucifera, assembly GCA_006176705.1. Classification (NCBI taxonomy): domain Eukaryota; kingdom Viridiplantae; phylum Streptophyta; class Magnoliopsida; order Arecales; family Arecaceae; genus Cocos; species Cocos nucifera. The sequence continues at coordinate 6,143 of QRFJ01001680.1, read as the reverse complement.
TGAGAAGATGGGACTTAGATTTATAGCCAATTGGCTTTAGGTTAAGTGGGAAGTTTGTTAGATATGTGTGCCCTAGAAGCCAGAATTGGCTGACACTTGTAATACACTTCTAGGGGAAAAATTATAATTTTGACTATAAATAATAAAATAAATTATTTTCTATCATAAATGTGTATTTAGTGTCTGTGATACATTCCTTGAGTTAATGATAATGATAATTTTTATTTTCAAGAGTTGAAAATTTAAGATAAGAATTTTCATTATTGACTCATAAAATGCTCCTAACCGTAGGATCATCATGAGGATAGTGATTAATTTGGAAGGTTGGTGTACAATAACTTTTTAATAGTAGATGAGTCTTGAGTCTACGGTGTAGAGACACTGGAGTGAGAGTACAGATACTCATTAGAGAATGAGGACACTGAGCATGACCACCTCGAGCAGTCATAAGGAAGTCTACCTTCTCGTCGATGACTGACTCGAAGCTGTAGTGGTGTGTCTAGTTCTTTGACCTCAGGATTTGATGAGTTCACCTTAACCCTAATCTGATCGAGACTCAAGATAGAAGAACTTAATCACACAAATAACTACACCAAGAGATTCATTTTTCAATTCTGATGGATTGCCATCATATACTACTATGTGTCATTGGTGGATTTTTGGAGCAATTAGAATGATTTAGATGATCGATCATTCTAGTTGTCTGAATTAGAAGAGTTCTGAACCATCGAAAGGAGTTTCGATGATATCGATGATAGAGATCGTGATATATCCCATTACCATATAGAACTAAATCTAATTGGATCACACAAATAAGAATTTGGATCTAAATATCATCAATTGGATTAACCTAGTTCAATTGATTTGAGTTAGATTCAATTAGGTTCAAGAAAATCATGCTAGCACATGATTGAGCCTAACATTCTCCTTCTACTATCATTAAAAGTTGTCTCGACTAAGCCAAATGTGTTTATGCTCGCTCAGGTACCTTTACTTACTCTGACTGGAGCTTGTCCAAGTTAGAAAAGGATTGTTTTAATTTATGAGATAAATTTGAGACAACACCTACCATTTTTCGTCACCTGCTAATTCTTGTCTTTTGACTTTGGTCAAACATTGATCTTCGACCCTTAGACATCTGCCCATATGTCATGCACCTATTGGACAGTAGATAGGGGCTTGTCTCCTTGCTAGATTTTGAAAAGGAAGGGGGCGCACGCCTAGGGAGGCATGCGCCCATGGATAGGGACGATTGGAGTCCCATATCGATGGGTCTCTAGATTGCTTCTTGGTTTCTACTTAGGTGGCCCATAACTATAGACTTTGATTAGTCTTAGGCACCATCTAAGGATGAATTAGTAGAGTCTCATCTGATTAGATCAGATGATGTCATCCCACCAATCAGATTTAGATCTGATTGCGTGAAGCAACGTGATTGGCCGAGATGATGTGGCACTGCATGGCGCAGCAGGGTCTATATAAACCCTATCCGCACCTAAATTTCATAGAGTTCTCTCTTAGCCCACACCCTAAGACTGCCCCTCTCCCTCCTCTATGCCATCTTCTGATCCTCTCTCTCCTCTCCACGTCCAAGGAAAGTTGGACTTTAGTTTGGTGCAATCCAGGCAAGAAAAAGCTGACGAGAATGGAAGAAGGCAGCACTACTGTAGAGATGACTGCTGAACTTTGAAACAAGTTTTGAAGATCCTATTAGATATATGTGCCCTAGAAGCCAAAATTGGCTGATACTTCTAATACACTTCTAGGGGCAACATTATAATTTTGACTATAATCAATAAAATGGGTTATTTTCTACCACATATGTGTATTTAGTATTTGTGATATATTCTTTGAGTTAATGATAATGATAATTCATATTTTCAAGAGTTAAAAATTTAAGACATGAATAATCAATATTAACTCATAAAATACTTCCGACCATAGGATCATCACGAGGATGGTGATTGATCCGAAAGGTTGGTGTATAATCGCTTCTCTTTAGTAGATGAGTCTTAAGTCTACGGTATGGAGACATCGAAGCGAAAGTACAGGTACTCGTTAGAGAACGGGGCACTGAGCGTGACCACCTCGAGTAGTCATTAGGAAGTCTACCTTCTCGTCAATGACTGACTCGATGCTGCAGTAGGTGTGTCTGGTTCTTTGACCTGAGGTGCATCGGCAGTTCACCTTGAGGGTGTTATAGTTTGACTACACCATTACTCGATCTCCTAGCCATATGGAACCCTGAGGTGTATGTTGGCTATAGCATGTTCATTGTAGGAACTGGATTGCATCAAGATGGAATCTATCTACCTCGGTGGTAGAGGAGCAGCCCTATGATGATCATGAGAATCAAGTCCAGAAGCCCATGGCCATGGCAGAGTGAAATAATAGAAAGAGTTTCTATTTAGATTTTCACATTGGACTTGAATCGAATGATTACATCATATGACAGAGACTAGGGTTTGACGAGTTCACCTTAACCCTAATCTGATCGGGGCTCAAGATAGAAGAACTTAATCACACAGGTAGCTGCACCAAGAGGTTCGCATTCAGCTCTGATGGGTTGCCACCATATACTGCTAGGTGTCACTGGTGGATTTTGGGAGCAATTAGAATGATTTAGATGATCGATCATTCTAGCTGTTCGAATCAGAAGAGTTCTGATCCATCGAAAGGAGTTTCGATGATGTCGATCATGACATATCCCATTACCATACAGAACTGAACCTAACTGGGTCACACAAACAAGGGTTTGAATCTGGTGATCATCAATTGAACTGATCCAGTTCAATTGATCTGAATGAGATTCAATTAGGTTCAAGAAAATCGTGCTAGCACTCGATTGAACCTAACGTTCTTCTTTTACTATCATAAATAAGTTGTCCTGACTGAGCCAAAGGAGTTTGTGCTCAATCAGAGGCCTTCACTTGGTCTGACTGGAGCCTGTCCAAGTCAGAAAAGGATTGTCTTATTTTGTAAGACAATACCTGCCATTTTTGGTCACCTGCCATTTCTCGTCCTTTGACTTTGGTCAAAAGTTGACCTTTGACTGGTCAAATATTGACCATTGACACTTTGACTTCTATCCACGTGTCATGCACCTATTGGAGAGCTGGTGGGGACTTGTCCCCCTGTCAGAAACTGGCAAGGAGGAGGGCACACGCTAAGGGTGGCGTGCGCCCAAGCTTGAGGCGCTCAGGAGTCCCTATTGGATAGGGACTCCATCTCCTTATTGGATTTTGATTAGACTCCTCCTAAGAATCAACTTTGATTGGTCTTAGGTGCCATCTAAGGATGAATCCAAGGGACTCTACTTTCACCAATCAGATTTAGATCTGATCTCACAAAGGATTGTGATTGGTTGGGATGAAGAAGAGTTGGATCACGCATAGTCTATAAATAAGACCCTATGCCCAACTCAAAAAAAAGAGAAAATTTCTATGCCCCAATACTGCCTCTCTCTTCCTCCTCCATGCCAAGTTCATCTTCTCCCTCTCCTCTACACGTCCAAAGAAGTTTGGGATCTCAGTTGGTGCAATCTAGGTGAGAGAAAGACGATAGAAAGCTAGAAGGCTGCGCTGCTGCAATGGACAACTGCTGATCTTCGAAAGCTATTTTGAAGATCCTCCAAATCAGATTCAGATCTAATTTTTGGAGATATGATAGAGAAGAAGAGGATCTCCAGATCTAGCCTAAGTGGATATCAGTAGAGGTCAGGCACTTGCATGGCTAGATCCAGAACCTTCCACTGCTTACAGGATCATCAACGGATAATAGGATTATCCTACAAGATAAATTAAATCTAATTTAATTTATCTATATTTTATTTTAATTATTAAAATAATAAAAATTATATCTAAAACATCTCAGATCTAATTTGGATCAAAGAGAAAAATTTTTTAAATATATCTCTTGATCCGATCAGATCTGAACGAATCTGGTCTGAAAAATCAGAATTTTTCTTCAACTGGTATCAGAGCCAAGGTTCTAAAGTATTTAGATCTAATTTTAAATTTATTTGAATCAAAAAGTAAGTGATTTTAGATGTCACATGATATGTGATCAGATTTAAAATCAAAAAAATTAAAATTAAATGATTTGGATCTAAGATTAGAAAATATGCATTACAGTTTAAAATAGAATAGTTTCTATAGAATAATCTTGCATGTTTACAATTAATTTGATTAAATTATATTTTAGATCTATTTATTTACTATTTTTCATTTTTGATATTAAAATTATTATAATAATATCTAAAATAGTAAATAAAAATTATTTAATTTTAAATATCATATGAGATATGATTGATGCAGTCTAGACTAGTTTGTAGAATAGTTCTACATAGTTGTCTAGATTAGAATTTATTTTGATAAGATCAATTTAAATTTAATTTTTTAGATTATTATGAGATAATTTAGATCTGAAAACATGCATATGATTCGATACATGAGATGTATGCAAAATATGCGATGATTAGATCTAATTTATATATGAGATATATGATATAGATCTAAAACTATTTTGTAGTATTACATGTTCCTGATTAAGGCATTCCTCTTAGCCATCCGGTTATAAGAATGAAGAAGGATTTAAAGGCCCTCTCCTTCCATCCAATGGGGTGTTCTTATGACGTGTAGATGCTGCGCATTCGTCCTTAATCAGAAATCCAAAACTTACTTTCTACAAAATCCTAGATCCTGAAACCCTAGGATTTATTGTGCATATTTTGTTTATGAACCCTACTTATTTAAGAATTAAGATTATGGAACATTAATTAGGACTAAAATTAAAAATTTTAGATCAAAGACATATTCATAATACTGGGTTCGGGCTTGGGTAGCTTAATTAGGTCTAAGTGGTTGATCAAACCGAATCAAGAGTTTGGTTAGAATGGGATCAACAATGCTTAATTGACCAGCCCTAATAGGATTAAGTCTGGTCAAGATCGAGTCACGATCAAGTAAGACACCTAATTAGGCTCAGAGGTTAGAGTTTGGATTGTAGGCTAACCCAATTGGTTCTGGCTCAACAATTTGGTGTCTAAGGTAAGTTTGGCAGATACAACTGACTGATTTTTAATTAGGAACTACTCAACCTGAATGCATTCTTGTATGAGTTAATGGCGTATCCCTTCCACCAGTCTAACTTACCTTACCATATTTGTTAACTCAGTTCTGATTTAAGGTGGTCAATAATCTGAGCTAACCTATGCCACTAGGTTAGTCATAATTGTTATGACTATGATAAGTCTAGTTTAATGAGACCTGAATCAATTCTTCCTAAGAAAAGATTAAGTCTGAGGTCTTCCACCATTGTAGATGTGCGGGCCCTTTTCGGGGTTGATTATTCTCGATTGGATACAGTGGCTCAGTTGCACCGAAAAGATGCAACCGTGTCTATTAGGCATTGGATGCTATGGGCTAGAGGATGAGTTGGGCTCAATATTTTGGATACGATGAGAGACTCAATTAGAAATCCAGCCTGTGCAAATGGTGTGTCTAACTTAACTAAGGAGTGGATCAATATTTTGGATACGATGAGATTCATGAATTAGAGATCAAGTTTGGGTGCACCATGATTAGAGAATCATTGAACAAGAGTTGTTCACTCATTGGCTGATCCATCACCAATAATTGTTAGATGAGGTGATGAGTCAGTTGGTGAGACCGCACCATCCACTAAAAATCATTAATTATGGAGATTTTCACATCTCTACAAAGAAAGTGTAAGGATTCGAGAAAATAGTGGGAGCTAATTTATTTAAAAATAAAATCCCTAAATAAATTGGTCAAGTCTAATTACAGTATCTAGACTGACATCTTTTGACTGCTCTACATTAAAAAATGTCTGCATCCAATCCATTAGCATGTATCTTAACACACATAGATTTGACCGATCCATTATAAAAGATTGGCTCAGAAACATACAAAATTTTGGATTTCCAAGGAATTTAACCCATAGTTTCACTGACAAGATCTCACCACTATTCCAGCTCCTCATCAGCTACAACCAGAAAACCAATAAAAACCCACTACAACCTAAAAAAAAACTAAAAAAAACCGCTAAGAATCAAAATAGACAAAGATATAGATCAGATATTTATGTTGGGCTCGCTGTCCTGATGAGCTCACAGTGCCACC
>QRFJ01001679.1:171133-228690 GCA_006176705.1 Cocos nucifera | reverse complement strand
CGTATCAGTATGCTTTGATGTACTCTACTTCACAAACAGAGTCTGCCATAGTATGCTACTAGAACTCTTCAAGTTAATGTTAGATATATGTGCCCTAGAAGCCAGAAATGGCTGACACTTGTAATACACTTCTAGGGCCAAAATTGTAATTTTAACTATAATCAATAAAATGGATTATTTTCTATCACATATGTGTATTTAGTATCTATGATACATTCTTTGAGTTAATGGTAATGATAATTCATATTTTCGAGAGTTAAAAATTTAAGACATGAATAATCATTATTAACTCATAAAATGCTCCCGACCATAGGATCATCATGAGGATGATGATAGATCCAAAAGGTTGGTGTACAATCGCTTCTCTTTAGTAGATGAGTCTTGAGTCAATGGTGTGGAGACATCGGAGCGAGAGTATAGATACTCGTTAGAAAATGAGGGCACTGAGCGTGACCACCTCGAGTAGTTATTAGGAAGTCTACCTTCTCATCAATGACTGACTCGATGCTGTAGTGGTGTGTCTGGTTCTTTGACCTAAGGTGCATCGACAGTTCACCGTGAGGGTGTTATAGTTTGACTACACCATAACTCAGTCTCCTAGCCATTTGGAACCCTGAGGTGTATGTTGGCTATAGCATGTTCATTATATGAACTGGATTGCATCAAGATGGAATCTATCTACCTCGGTGGTAGAGGACAATCCTAATGAATCATAAGAATCAAGTCAGAAGCCTATGGCCATGTAGAGTGAAATAATAGAAAGAGTTCTATTTAGGTTTTCACACGACTTTGAATCGAATGATTACATCATATGACAACAACTTATGGGTTGATGAATTTCACCTTACAAACCCTAATCGATCGAGAAGCTCAGATTAGAAGAACTTAATCACCACGGTTAAGCTGCACCAAGAGATTTGCATTCAGCTCTGATGGCAAATTTGCTACCATATTACTGTTAGGTGTCAACTGGTGGATTTGGGAGCAATTTAGAATAGAATTTAAGATGATCGATCTCATATCTAGGCTGTTCGAATTCAGAATGAGTTTTGATACATCGAAAAGAGATTTCAATGCATGTCGATGGATAGAGACTCATGACATTATCCCATTAACCATACAAACTGAATCCTACACGGGGTCACACAAACAAGGGTTTGAATCTGATGAATCATCAATTGAACTGATCCAGTTCAATTGATCTGAATGATATTCAATTAGGTTCATGGAAATTGTGCTAGCACTCGATTGAACCAACATTCTTCTTTTTACTATTCATAGATAGTTGTCCTGACTAAGCCAAAGGAGTTTGTGCTCGATCAGAGGCCTTCACTTGTCTGACTGAAGAATGTCCAGGTCAAAAAAAGGGTTTGTCTTATTTTGATAAGACAATACCTAACCTATTTTTTGGTCACCTGCCATTTCTCATCCTTTAACTTTGGTCAAAAGTTGACCTTGCACTGTCAAATATTGATCAATTGACACTTTGACTTCTGTCCACAATGTCACGCACCTATTGGAGAGTTGGTGGGGCTGTCCCCTCTGTCAGAACTAGCAAGGAGGAGGGCGCATGCCAAGGGTGGTGTGCGCCTAAGCTTGAGGTGCCTAGGAGTCCCTATTGGACAGGGACTCCATCTCCTTATTGATTCGAATTAGACTCCTCCTAAAGACAACTTTGACTGGTCTTAGGTGCTATCTAAAGGATGAATCCAAGGGACTCTATCCCACCAATTAGATTTTAGATTGATTTCACAAAGGATTGTGATTGGTTGGATGAAGAGGAGTTGGATCACGCATAGTCTACAAATAACGACCCTATGCCCAACTCAAAAAAAAAAAAAAGAACAATTCTCTATGCCCCCAAGGCTATCTCTCTCTTCCTCCTCCATGCCAAGTTCATCTTCTCCCTCTTCTCTCCATGCCCAAAGAAGTTTGGGATCTCAGTTGGTGCAATCTAGAGGAGAGAAAGGTGACAGAAAGCTAGAAGGCTGCGCTGCAGCAAAGGATAACCGCTGATCTTTGAAAGCTGTTTAGAAGATCCTCCAATTCAGATTCAGATCTAATTTTTGGAGATGTGATAGAGAAGAAGAGGATCTCTAGATCCATTCTAAGTGGATACCGATAGAGGCCAAGCACATGCATGGCTAGATCCAGAACCTTCCGCTGCTTACAAGATCATCAATGGATAATAGGATTACCCTACATTAAGATAAATTAAATTTGATTTAATTTATTAATATTTTATTTTAATTATTAAAATAATAAAAATTAAATCTAAAATATCTTAGATCTGATTCAGATCAAAGAGAAAAATTTTTGAAATATATCTCTTGATCCGATCAGATCTGAATGAATCTGGTCTGGAAAATTAGGATTTCCCTTCAACTGGTATCAGAGCCAAGGTTCTAAAGTATTTAGATCTAATTTTAAATTTATTTTAATTAAAAAATAAACTAATTTAGAGATGTCAACATGAAATGTGATTATAATCTAAAATTAGAAAAATTAAAATTAAATGATTTGGATCTAAGATTAGAAAATATGCATGACTAGTTCTAAAATAGAATAGTTCTATAGAATAGTTTTGCATGTTTACAATTTAATTTGATGAAATCATATTTTAGATTTATTTATTTACTATTTTTTGATATTATAATTATTATAATAACATCTAAAAAATAGCAAATAAAAATTATTTAAATTTAACATCATATGAGATATGATTTGATGCATGTCTAGACTAGTTGTAAATGGTTCTACTAGTGTCCTCAGATTAGTGTTTATTTTGATATGATCAATTTTAAATCTAATTTTTTTAGATCATTATGAGATAATTTAGATCTAAAAATATGCATGATTTGAATATGAGATGTATGCAAAATATGCCCATGATTAGATCTAATTTGTATGATGAGATATATGATATAGATCTAAAACTATTTTGTAGTATTATATGTTCCTGATTAAGGCATTCCTCTTAAGCCTCCATCATAGAATTGAAGAAGGGTTTAAAGACCCTCTCCTTCCATCCAATGGGGTATTCTTATGATGTGTAGGGTGCTGCACATTCGTCCTTAATCAGAAATTCAAAACTTACTTTCTGCAAAATCCTAGATCCTGAAACCCTAGAATTTATTGTGCATATTTTGTTTATGAACCCTACTTAATTAAGAATTAATATTATAAAATATTAATTAGGTTTAAAATTGAGAATTTTAGATCTAAGATATATTCATAATACTAGGTTTGGATTTGGGTAGCTTAATTAGCTCTAAGCGGTTGATCAAATCGAATCAAGAGTTGATTAGATGGGATCAACAATGCTTAAATTGACTAGCCTAATAGGATTAAGTCTAGATTAAGATCAAGTCACGATCAAACAAGACCTAATTAGGCTCAAAGATTAGAGTCTGGATTGTAGGCTGATCCAATTGGTTCTAGCTCAACAATTTGATTTCTAAGGTAAGTTTGACAGATATGATCGACTGATTTTTAATTGGAAGCTACTCGACCTGAATGCATTCTTGTATGAGTTAATGGTATATCCATTCCATAGGTCTCACTTACCTGACTATATATGTTAACTCAGTTCTGATTTGAGGTGGTCAATAATCCGAGCTAACCCATGCTAGTAGGTTAGTCATAATTGTTATAACTATGACAAGTCTAGTTTAATGAGACCTAAATCAATTCTCCCTAAGAAAAGATTAAGTTTAAGGTCTTCCATCATTATAGATGTGTGGGCCCTTCCCGGGGTTGATTGTTCTCGACTGGATACAGTGGCTCAGTTGCACCGAGAAGATGCAACCATGTCTATTAGGCATTGGATGCTATGGGCTGGAGGATGAGTTGGGCTCAATATTTTGGATACGGTGAGAGACTCAATTAGGATTCCAGTCTGTGCAAATGGCAGGTCTGACTTAACTAAGGAGTGGATCAATATTTTGGATACGATGAGATTCATGAATTAGAGATCAAGTTTGGATGCACCATGATTAGAGAATCATTGAACAAGAGTTGTTCACTCGTTGGCTAACCCATCACCAATAACTGTTAGGTAAGGTGATGAGTCAGTTGGTGAGACCGCACCACCCACTAAAAATCATTAATCGTGGAGATTTTTGCATCTCTATAGAGGGAGTGTAGGGATCCGAGAAAATAGTGAGAGCTAATTTATTTAAAAATAAAATTTCTAAATAAATTGGTCAAGTCATAATTACAGTATCTAACTAAAATTTTTGACTTTCTACAGGAAAATATCTGCGTCCAACCCATTAGCACGTATCCTAGACATACATAGACTGACTAAACCCAATTATAAAGATTGGCTCAGAAACTACAAAATCATTTTGGGTTTCAAGAAGTTAACCCATGTATTGGACCATGACCCTCCCACCTTACCAGCCCATCCATCCGCTGAACAGAGAGCATCTCTGAAAAAATGGATAGACGAAGATAATAAGGCCAGATATTACATGTTGGGCTCCGATGCTCTGATTGAGCTCCCAGCGCCAAATGAAGATATCAGGACTGGCTCCCACCAAATGTTGGACCTTCCATGCAAAGAGATGTTTGGTGAACAGGATCGCGCAGACCAAGTATCAAGTCACGAAACAACCTTTTTTAAGTGCAGAATGCGTGGATGGCAGTCAGTTTCCAAGATCATTGTCTAAATGATTGAATCAAGGACTTGGAAGAGCTTGAGAAGCTCGTGGTAAAGTTAGACTTGGATCTGCATAATGCATGTCATTCCGCAATCACTGACTGATGCATATGGGCAATTTCATCATAAATTAACCACATGACAGAAAACTTCAAAATTTCTTAATCCAAATATAAATGACATGCTGGTCACCGCTGAGCCTCTTCTATTGAAAAGATTCTAAGCTCAAGTTCTTTGCGATAGGAACGGACTGTCTTCCAAAAGAAAGTCTTCCTTCTAAATAATACAGAAGTCTGCTAAAAACCAGCAGAAGGTGGAAGGAGAAAAAAGAAGAAAGGCAGAGCGAAGAAGAAGCGCCGCTGTCAAAGGAAAGTGTTCCCAATATGCAACAGCGAACGGCCATTGGATAGCCAGTACTGTCCATACTAACCTTGGTGCCACTCTGAAGAATAAGAAAAGGAGTCCTTCTGAGGTATGCTTGTTATTGAGTCTAACCTTACAAATTTCTCTACATCTCCAGTTGGATGCTCTTGACTCCCTGGTATCTACGTGCTCATCTATGACACTTTCATGCAGGCAATCTTGAGGAATAGCAAAGGCTGAGGATGAGACATGATCCTATGCATCAAAAATATAGCAAGAGTTGCTGCATGGTGGGTGGAAAGCATACCCCTTTGGATTACCATCTACGGTTAGACTTAGTTTTGAAAGACTGTTATTATGTGCCCTACACATAGCAGAGAATTTGAAATTTCTATTTCATGCTTAGCAGTAGAAGGCTATGTGATTACCGTTCTTTAAGGACCAATTATAACATTGCTTTAGGAAAAGAAATAAAATTGCAAAATGTTTTCCTTATTAACGTAACTTATTAGGCTACATATTGATGTAATCTATTCTAACTATCGAGCAAAACGTAAATGCCAACTACCTAGGGAATAGTCCAAAATGACAGGTATATAGCACCTGAGAATTATGGTCATAATAGCAGAAAATAGTGATCAACAAATTGGAGAAAAAATGGCTATTGAAGTCCATTGACTTCTAAGTCATATCCAACTTATGAATCTTTAAAATTCCCTTCAAGCAAAATGACTAAACTCCTTTATAGACATTGGGAAAGGGGCCCACAGATCTCCTTGCACTAGTACATACTGATTGTGGGCGGCCCATTTAAATTGATGCCGACTAGAGGCAATTTTTGGTCTACTTCATTACGCTTTACCAATGATCTAATCTAGGATGAAGTCTGTGTATCTAATGAGACACAGTCTGAAGCTTTTGAAAAGTTAAAAGAATTCAGACATGAAGTAAGAAAAATAAAATGATCCATTAGATTATTCAATCAGATCAAGGAGGTGGAATACCTTAAAGCCAAGAATTCTAGAAATATCTCAAAGAAAAATGTCATAGTCCCTCTCAATGGACTCCACCAAGGAACAACCTCACTCAACGGAGTTTCAGAATGGAGAACATCGACCTCTATGTGGATATGGTCTCATCAGATGAGCTTCCATAGACCTCCGCTAATTTCTTTGAGACACTCATTGTTACTTCAATATTATCTACTAATAGGATTTTTCTCTAAAATCAATTCCCTACCACACCGTATCAGTATGGCACGGTAAGAAACCAAGTCCTGTAGTCATCTTAGAATGGGATTGTACGGCTCATTATCAAAAAGACAACACGCGGATAAGTTAGAGTTTAGGTCCTTCAGAGCTCGATTCAAGGATATCCTAAAAATCATTAGGATACTATTTGTCTACAGCAATCCGAAGCGATAATGTGATTGTAAAGTCGACATGCATCTTTCTTAAAAAATAGTTTATTTCAAGATAGCGGCATTGGAAAGCAATTAAACTTGATGAAGAAAGTCTCGCAAGTACAACGAGCATAAGGACCAATTTGAAACCAAATCCAGATGAAGCCATAAGACACACCTGTCCACCTCAATAAGATCGAAAAGAGTTTTTGTCCCCCTCGAAAGAAATACTTAAGATATTATAGTTGAAGGGAATCATGATTTCCTAGGATCATGTTCGTTCAATCTGATCAAGATTCAAGAGATATATTTCAAAAAATTTTTCTCTGTTGATCCATTCAAGATCTGAGATGTTTCAAAATCTGTCTTATTATTTAGTAATTCAAGATACTGCAAAAAAAGCTGTACGACTGAGAAAATTCATCATGGAGCTCGGAGTAGCACCCTCCCTTGATGGTTCGGTCCTATCCTACTATGATAGCACAAGTGCTTTTGCTCAGACGAAGGAACCAAAAGTACACCAATGGACAAAGTATATTCTATGCCGCTATCACCTAGGCCAGAAGATCGTTGATCGAGGTGATGTTGACCTTCAAAAGATCGATGGAAAGGAGAACCTAGCCAACCCCTTCACTAAAGTCCTAGCAATAAAGAAGTTCGACGACCTCAAGTCAAAAATAGGTATTACATACTATGCTTAGTGGCTTTAGGATAAGTGGGAGTTATTAAAAAGTATATCTCAAAGCCAATCGTCAGCTTGTTAATGGTTGTACTATCTTATAATTATAATTGATTCATTATTAAATAAAATATATTTTGATATTTTTATCACAAAGTCTAAATCTTCTAATGAACTTAATTATTGTGATAAAGTTCTTAGGACTATTTTGTTTTGATAAAGAGAGAATTTATCAACTAATCCTTAAACAGTTCATGATCAAATGATATGCTGTTAATAAGGACGATAGTATTTATTGAGCATAGGTTGTTGTGTGCCATATGGGTTGGTTGTCCTCTTAACCAAGGAGTGTGAAGATATTGGTATGGCATACAAGTGAGATATAGTGGTACATCATCACAGTACATGATCAACACTAGAGCATTCTACTGTCGAGAATTGCTCTGATGGAATATAGGTATAAGTGTCCCTTAGACCTAAGGTCACCATAATGGCTTGCAAGCAATTCACTATGCTTTGGTACCAGATCAACTAAATTTTTAATTCAATGATGGAAGGTTTCTGGGCATAGTCAAGTACTTGCAAAGTCGGTGAGCGATTAAGATGGGATTGACCACTCCAAGACTTGGAGAAGAATGCATCACTATTTTTCAATATAGCAAAATCTTGGCCAGGATAATTCATAAGATAGATTTGATTTTTTGAAATACAATGCAGATGATATAATCAGGGTTGATAATTAAATTTTGAGGTATTCTATGAGTATTTTGGTCAAGAAGATGAATTATATAGAAACTATATCCACTTTGGTTCTAAGGATGTTGTTCTATACATTTGGCCTATCTGACCGTCGGGTACCATTGCTAGATGGTCATCTCGATTGGTATGAAAATTAATTTTTATATTATTGATTTAGATTTGGATATATTGGGTCACACACATAAGAAGTATTGATTTGATCGGATGGTTGATCAATGATTAAGAATCATTCTAGGATTAAATAATCAATACGATTGATGTTTAACCTAGTGCAAGTATTGCAAGAGGATCGATTAGCAATTTGATTACTAATTAGCTTAACTTAATTAAGTTAAAGGATTGAGATTAAGTTTAATTAAATATAATTTAATTATATTTGATTTGGGCTTGATTGGATCAAATCTAATTGATTTATTGGATGAGCCAATTGCAAAAAAAAACTAGTCCTAGTTCAATTAGCACTAACTGAACCTAATCTCTAATTTGATTAGAAATTAAATTAAAATTAAATATAATTTAATCTAATTTAATAAGATTATTAATTCAACTAAGACCTAATATAATTAGATTAAATAAATCCTAATTTAATTTGATCCAAGCATCAAGTTGGACGAAGTCAAATCAGGAGTCCTAGTGAGACTAGGATTTCCAAATCCTTGCGCCATTCAATCTCCATGCACTCTCCATGAAATTTTATTTAATTTTTTCATGAAATCCCTTTTATTAGAGAGAGGACATGTATCCCAATGTTCCATATACTTCTTACATGGTTTTTGGTAGAGGACCAAGTCAAAATAAATTAGTTATTTTGATTTCAAATTCTATTTGATAGAATTTGTTGCAACCAGAATTCTTATCCATGTATGGTGCCTAAACTTCTAATTTTTCTCTAAAATTTTTATAAAATAAAAAAAAAATTAATGCACCAAACACCAGGTGGTCCACACCCAAAAAGAAGGAGAGGACACCCAAGAGTTGGGCGCCCCATGTCCAGCCCAATTTGGAGGTCTCTTGACTAGGTATTTGACCTAGACAAGAACTCCTCCATATCTCTCAATATAAAAGGGTTTTTAATCTAATTCTTTTTGATATTATAGATCTAAGAGTGAGGTCTTTGGGCATAGAGAGGCTGGGTATAGAAAAGTTTAGGCATGGGAATTGTAAAGGCACCAATCAAGGTGCTTTGGTGAGAGAAAAAGAGAAGAAGAAGAAGGTCTTCTTCTAGGATTTTCTTCCTTCTATTTCTCCATTTTTTTTTATGATTTTGAGAGGTGTCCTAGGTCTAAAATCATCTTTCTCATCTTCTAGAAATTGGAGAGTTCAGGTTTCAAAGAAAATAGATCCATATCAACCATCGAAGAAGGATTAGTGCAGCTCTAGCAAACTGTGCTGATTTCTAGGCATTGAACTTCTAATCAGCGATTGAGGTCTCGTGTGGACATCTTGTAGAGATTGGATATGTGTGCGGCTCAAAATAACAACCTCAAGCCCTGATTAGCAATTAAAGAACTCGATTTGCAAAGCTATGGATGATATGTTCATCTTTCTTTTATCTAGATTTGATCTAACATAGAACAATTTTTATGTTGATATGATCAATATGATTTATTCAAAAATTTTAATTTTTGATTTAATATCATGCTTTAATCATGTAATAGAATCCTAGATTTAGAATTTTTCATATTTAATTATGAACTAATATGATTAATTCATATTTTTGCTGTGTAAATTTAAAAATATTTTAAAATCTAATCTTGAAACCCAAGACTAGTTCCTTCACTTAATTCACTTGATCATTTTTGTAGATAGGGCAACAACTCATTACCAATATTAAGGTGATGAATCATCTAAGTTAGAAAGTAGTAAAGGCCCGAGAAGACCATCAAGCCGAGATCAATCATCTTCTTGAGGGGAAAGCTGAGGTTGATCGTCTCGTTAAGGGGAAGACGGTCGAGGTCGAGGGCCTTCAGAAGATGGTCCGAGCTGCCGAATAGGATTTGGCAAAAATGGAGGCAGAGTTGGCTTCGAAGATTGGAAAGAGGAGGGAGATCGAGGCCAAGATGGCGAAGAAGGAATGACGGACCTTAGAGTGGATTTTGGAGGCCAAGATCCAGGCAGTAGAGGAGTTCAAAGCCTCCTTGGAGATGAAGAATATAAAGGTGTTCTCCCAGCTATCTTTCATAAAGGGATTCAAGCTCTACTAGAAGAGCATGGCCAACAAATTTTTCAAGCTTGACCTTAGCTTCCTGGATGAGGGAGCTTCTGATGATGAAGCAGGACCATTTACCTTGGCCGTCGATCTTCCACTAGTCAAGCCTTCTTCCACTGCGCCTCTTGTCACACCTACCTGCTCTACTACTGAAGAACATGCACCCACTAAAGTCATGCCAAACTCTTCTGTTGATCTTCCAAAGGTCTAAGACCTCTTATTATTGTATCTTTTTCATTTTTTCTTCTTTCCTGTACTTGAAGAATGTTTAGGTTAGTGAAAACAAGCATTTTCTATTACAATGCCTTTGTGTTATAATATTTTTATGCATTAAAATGTAGCCTCTTATTGAAGCCGATCCCTTACCTTAGGGTGTCCCCTTAAGTGTTCATATAAGAAATTTGAAGAAGGAAGTTTGTTCGCTCAAGAAAAAATTGGGGAAGACAGAAGATGAACTCAAAAACTTAAAAAAAATTATGCTGATGCAGCCATCAAAATCAATCGTCTACACCAATCATCTAAGCAACTCTTAAAAGAGTATAATACTAAGAAGTACCATCTAAATGAAGATCTCGAGGAAGTCAAAAAGCACGCGAGTGGGAAATCTTGGACTTTGATAGCTAAGGCCTATTCCCTCGAGGATGAACTGAAGGTAGCAAAGGAGAAGATCCAGCTACCTGAAGGGAGTTCGGCATGGTCTAGCAATCATGAAGAATATGGCTGGGATTGGTCCAAGAGGTTCTCAGAGCTTTAAGACTAGCTATGTAGGGCTGAGGATTCTTACAAGAGTTATGAACTGGGTTGGAGCAATCAAATTATTGAACTCCAATAGATAGTCTAAAGGATCAATGAGGAAAATGCTTGACTTTGGAAGCGGTTGGTAGATAAGGCCCAGACGAGTTTGAGCAGAGAATCAGACAAGCTTCTTTCCCTGAGGGGTTCTTTGGAGAGCTTGTCTACCTTATATGGAAATAGCCAAATAGAGTTGCAAGAGTTGAAGGTGCAAATGGTCTATCAACAAAATGTTGTGGAATATGCAGAGGCCGACTTGGCCGTTCGAAGGAAGAGATTGAAAGAGACGGAAGAAGACTTCCATAGGTTCAAAAAATTGTTAAGGGAGTGTTTGGTGGCGTGGCGAGATCTTGAGGAGAAGGTGAAGGACTTAAAGCTCTCTTTCGTATTGGCTAGAGCTAGCAGTCCAAAATCAAACATTGAATAGAATTTTGTCTCTATTTTTTTTTTTTGTAATCAGTCTTGAGGACCTCTGTATTGAACTTTAATTTTAATGAAACGTCTCTTTTACCTGTCCTTCTACATTCTATCTTAGTTTGAAGTTTACTAGTTCCTTTGTTTTTTCCTTATGCCTCATATCAATATCATCTTGAAACAATAATCTCTATCCCGTGTCTCACTTATTTGTCTCCCTTTGTTCATGAACAAAGGTCATTAGATTAAGATTGTCGAGATACCAAAGGACCATCGAAAGGACCTCTCTTCTTTTTTCATATTAGGATGAGATCCTCCTCCTATTCTTAATATGGTATGCTTTCACCTTTGTCAGGACGAGGTCCTTCTCCTGTTCTCAATAAGATTATCGGAGCACAAAAGGGCCATTGAAAGGGCCTTTTCTCTTTTCCTCCTATCTTGAAAACTAGAGGTTTTCATCTTTGCCATGATAGGATTAACCTCCTACCTTGAATAACTAGAGGCCTTCACTTCACCCTTGCTATGATGAGGTTAACCTACTTTCTTAAATAATTGGAGGCCTTCACCCTTGCTATGATGAGGTTAACCTCCTGTCTTAAATAACCAGAGGTCTTCATCATCGTTATGACAAGGTTAACCTTCTATCTTAAATAACTAGTGGCCTTCACTTTACCCTCGCTACAACAAGGTTAACCTACCATCTTAAATAACCGGAGGCCTTCACCCTCACTATGATGAGGTTAATCTCATATCTTAAATAATCGAAGGCCTTCACCCTCATTGTGATGAGGTTAACATCCTATCTTAAATAATTGAAGGCCTTCACCCTCATTATGATGAGGTTAATCTCCTATCTTAAATAACCACAGGCCTTCACTATATCATCACTATGATGAGGTTAACCTCCTATTTTAAATAATCGGAGGCCTTCATGTTGGGAATGTGTTCCAAAGCCAATCATCAGCCTATTGATGGTTGTGCTACTTATCGTACTTATATATGAATTATTACTTAATAAAAATAATTTTGATATTTTATATCATAAATTCTATTATCATCTAATGAACTCATATGTTGTGATAAAATTCTTAGGACTATCTAGAATTCGACAAAGAAGGATTTATCATTTAGTTCTTAAAATTGTTCATGATCAAATGATACATTGTTACTTAGGATGACTATATTTATCAAGTATAGGTTACTATGTGCCATATAGGTTGGTTGTCCTCATAACCAAGGAGTGTTGAGATACTGGTATAGCATGCAAGTAAGATATATAGGTACATCTACACTGAATGTGACCAACTCTAAAGCTTTTCTGTTGTCAAGATTTATTCTGATGGAATATGGGTATAACTATCCCTCCGATATGAGATCACCATGATGATTTTCAAGCAACTCATTGTACTTTGGTGCAGGACTACCTGAATTTCTAATTCAATGATGGAAGATTTCTGAGCACAGTTAAGTACTTGACGAGTCGGTTCATATATTAAGATGGGATTGACCACTCCTAATTTTAGGAACTATGTTCAATAGTATTTCAATTTAGCAAAGTCTTGGCTAAGGTAGTCCTTTTTAGGGGTTATAGGATTAATTACTTTGAGACACGATTTGGATGTATCTTTTAGGATTGATAGTCAAACCTTAAAGTCATCTTGCGCATAGAAGTCAAAGGGATGAATTATACGGTAACCATATTCACGTAGATTCTGAATGTTACGATTGTGACTATTCGACCTATTCGAATGTTGGGTACCATTGCTTGATGGTTACTTTAATTAGTATAGAAATTAATTTCTATGCTACTGACTTAGGTTCGGACCTGTAGAGTCACACACATTAGAGGTTCCTACATGATCTGATGGCTGGTGAAGAGTTCCACTCAACTGAAAACTCTATGGTCAAGACTCCCACTGGACTGGACTCTTCGACCAGAAGTCCTACTGGGTTAGGATACTGAGTCTTAATATCTAGGAGTCTGTGATTAAGAGTCCCACTGAATTGGGACTCTTCGATCAAGAGTCCTACTACTCTGGGACTTAGAATCCTACTTGTCTGAGACCCTATGATTGAGGGTTATGACTATACAATCACAAGTTTCACTTATTTCGGACACCAGGATCAAGAGTCCCACTGGTTTGGGACTCTTTGATCAAGAGTTTCATTTTAATAGGACTTTGTTATTTGGACACCTACTGGATTTGGACTCTAGATTTTTGAGAGATTTTATTAGTAATTTGATCACTAATTAACTTAAATTTTTTGAGTAATTATTTTTGGATCAAGTCTAATTGAATTAGATTCAGTTGGGTTTGATCCGATTAGGTTATGAGATGACCTAATTGCCGAGGAAGTATGATCACTGCTTGGATCAAGAGTTGGACTTAATTAATTATTTATTTAATTAAAATTTAACTAAGCCTAATTGAACCTAAATTATTTGGATTTAATCTAGTCTAATTGGGCCTAACCAATTTGGATTGGGTTGGTTCAATTTGACGAGAGGTTTAAAGAATGGTTTGACCTAGTGTTGACATGTGCCACATCACCCTTGTTTGCACCATTCTATTCTCAATGAGAAAAGGTTTTTCATGAATGTTTTCCCACACAAAGAGGGCTCACACCCCTCTTTTCCACATCATAGAGAGATAAGGTAAGCTTAGTTGCCATTTAAATTCAAATTGAGTTTGAATTTGAATGAAACAACTCCCTTATCTTATCTTTTCTCCACGCCACCTTCTCTTGTGCACCCTCTATAAAATTCCTGGAATTTTATCTAGGTGCCAGTTTTTTTGAGACTCCTCTTATCTGATACATAAGACCTTCTATAGCCTAAAAAAAAATAAGAAAAAAATTTGAGAAGAAAAATTGAGAGAAAAAACTTGGTGCTAGGATTTGGGTGCTATGCAGCCCTAGTTCATGATCTAGGGTTCCTATTTTGATTTTGTAAGATCTGAGCATCAGATCTTTACAAGATTTTATGGAGTGCTTCCTTATCCTCTCTTCTACCCTTGCTGATGATCTGAAGTATTCAAAATTATATTGTAGGGAGATCGAAACTATTCGATCAGATCTAGCTGTCAGAAACATTCTACGTCGAGCTAGCACTTAGGAGGAGTTGATCAGGATCAGGAGTCTCGTGTGGATGATCTGTGGAGGCCAAATATTTGTGTGGCTGTGTCATGACTAGTGAACCTCCCAGATGATAATCAGATCACAGCAATCGACTACCTGTGCAAGGTAATGTGTTCTGAACACGTAGATGTAGTAAACTGTTTAATGCATAGTTTTCCTTTTCAGATCTATATAAATGCATGCATATTATGTTTAGATTCTTTTATGTAGGATTTATTAATCTGATATGATCAATAATTAATTAATTAGATTAATTAATTTTTGCTATAACTTTTGTTATTTTCAAATAAGTTTTTGGAAGTAGCACTGCAAACCCTACACTATTCCTTTCAAATGGTATCAGAGCGATGGTTTGCTAAACATGATATGCTTGCTTATTTAGATTGATAATCTAGATTTTATCTAAATTTTAATATAATAATTTGATTAATTAGATCTAAAAATTAAAATCAAGATCGCACGCACTGAAGGTTGTCCTACTGTAGGGTTTACCCCCTATAGTGAAAAGGTTATCCTGCTACTTTATTGATCTAAATAGTTAATCATAAAATCTTAGATCTGATCTAATATTTTTATGATCTAATTAAATTAGACTTTAATCTGATTTTTGATCATGAATGCATGTTTAGATTGGATCTATATATTGATTCATGATGTAGTATTATGTAGTGTACATAGTTTTAGATAAAATTGTACAACTAGTGTTGTTTGTGAATTGAGCCAATTCAATTTTAAATTGAGTTGACTCAATTGGTGAATAATACTAAGTTATAAAGAATCTTTCAAAATTTTAAAAAATATTTTCAAAATACCGAACCCTAACCCTCAGTCCATAAACTTAATTAAAATTAAGTAAAATGATTTAGTATCTAGAATTGTGGATTAAGATCCTAAGTCATTAATCATAAACTTGTGGGTTATTGGGTTAGATGAATTTGGTCCATAAATTGGGTTAGACCTAAGGTTAGTTAAAGAATGGACTAATTTAGAGTAGTTGATCAAATCTAATTAAATATTAATTTAGATTAGATCAAGGACTCTATAGACTCA
The DNA here is from genome assembly GCA_006176705.1 of Cocos nucifera. Taxonomy (NCBI): domain Eukaryota; kingdom Viridiplantae; phylum Streptophyta; class Magnoliopsida; order Arecales; family Arecaceae; genus Cocos; species Cocos nucifera. The sequence goes on along the minus strand of QRFJ01001679.1, from coordinate 213,221 downwards.
ATTAGAATAGTTGTAGTTGATCAAGTCCATGCTTTTAATGAGGACCAAATGGATCTGATTCATGGCTATGCAGTCAAACTCGTAATTACTAGGTTGATCAAATTGAAACTAATAAATCGGATGGTAGCTAAGGTAAGTCTAGCAGACCAAACTAGTGATTTTTAATTGGGAGCTACTCGCATTGATTCGGTCTTTGATGAGTTAATGGCATATTTCTTTCACTCATCTCACTTACCTGGCCATTGTAATAAGTTGGATTTTGATTGGATCATTTGATGATTCAGACTTACCCATATCAATTAGGTAAATCAGTCTGACTGATTTCAGTACTCCTAATGCCAACTTAGATTAGATCCTTTTTTATCTGACTTGGTGAAGTCAGTAGGAGGATCAAAATTGGCTCATTTTTCTTAAATAAGTTAACTAAATCCTCTAAAATTACTAAGTCTTTAAAAATAAAATAGTTATATAGACAACTATATCATAGCCTTCCATTAAGTTGAGTGATAATGGGTTCATTAATTTAATAATCACCGGAGGCCCAAAGGTCTGGTGCCTATTGATTAATAAAATTATCATTCATAAAATGATGATTTGGTTGTCTTTCTGATGGTGGTTAGGTTGGCCGACCAAAGTCAGGCCTGATCATTTATTGGTTAGATAAGATTAAATGTAGTCATCTTAATGGTTGGACCTAACTAGATCTTTTCAATGGAGGCCAAAGCCTACTGATTAGATTTCCAGGGCAAAATTGTTATTACTAGAAATTATTTAGAGAAATAATTGATTTTGAACCTACCCATAGGTGCACATGGGTTGACCAACCAAAGTTGGGCTCATGTGTAGTCTATGCGGATTCTAGTACCCACTAAGGAATTAAAGTAATTTCTTAAATTGGTGGTAGAGGCTACCAATTCATATAAAATAGTGGAAGAATCTTTAGACTAAAGTCCATATTTTTAGGATAATTTATTCATATACTAATTAGGTTTGGTTTTTCTTTTTGTACAAAAATGGCCACTAACCTATCACTCCGGTCATTGTTAGATAATGACAAATTAATGAGATCCAACTATGATAGCTGGCATCGTAAGTTGAAAATCATCCTGGAGCATGAGCAGATCCTTTATGTCGTAATGGATTCAGCACCTGAGGAGCCTGCTCTGAATGCTAAAGTGGTACGAGATACTTATCAGAAGTGGCTCAACGATCGCACCACCATTTAGTGTATAATGCTGGCGGCAATGAATGACGAGTTTAGCTACAGGTTCAAAATTGCTCAGCCATATGAGATGCTTCAAATGTTGAATGACTCCTTTGGCACGTCTGATAATGTTGAAAGGCACAAAATAAGTTATACCATTTTAAATGCTCGGAGAGGGATGGGGCCTCAGTCACCGATCATGTATTGTACATGATCGAGATGATTGAGTGCCTTAGCAAGTTGGGCTTTGTCCTGCATGTATAGCTTGATAAGAATGCGATCCTTAATTCCTTGCCCAAGTCCTTCCTCTCTTTCCTGACTCATTTCAAAATGACAAAGCCTACAGTCAACTACCATGGCTTGTTGTGGTTGCTGCAGAACTTTGAGAAAGATCACCAACTCCACAAGGAGATGGTGAATGTAGTGGGAGGGTCTTCTTCTAGTTGTCAACCCTTTAAGAAAGGAAAGAAGAACAAGAAAAAGAAGAACAAAAAGGTGTAGCCAAATGTCGGACCAAGAAGCGCAAGCCCGATCAGAGTCAGGCGGAATGCTTCTTTTACAAGAAGCAGGGGCACTAAAAGAGAAACTATCCTCTATACATTGCCTTCCTAGACTTGAACAGGCTGAGAAAAAAGCAAGCGATTGCTAGGCAAGATAATTATATGATAACACTTTGCAATTTTTTCTTATTTGATTCTATTGCCTGGGTATTAGATATTGGAAGCCCTTATCATATTTGTAATTCTATGCAGGGCTTGTAGGCTAGTAGGAGATTTGATCAAGATGAGAGGTTCCTAAATATTGGAGATGGAAGACAAGTTTCAATTCTAGCTTCAAAAATCATGAATCGTGTAATCAATTCAAATAAAGTTATTCTTAAGGAATGTAATTTTTGTCCAACTTTCTTATTAAATGTCATTTCTATAGGCCTTTTGACCATGAATGGTTATGAAATATCAATAAAAGTAAAATTTTATAATGTCATTTTGAATGGTGTTACAATCATGAGTTTCACTTATTTTGGACATCGGGATTAAGAGTCCTACTGGTTTAGGACTCTTTGATCAAGAGTTTCATTTTGATGGGACTCTATTGTCTGAGCACCCACTGGATTTGGACTCAAGATTTATGAGAGATTTTATTAGTGATTTGATCACTAATTAACTTAATTTGATTGAGTAATTATTTTTGGATCAAGTCCAATTGAATTAGATTCAGTGGGTTTGACCCGATTAGGTTATGAGATGACCTAATCGCCGAGGAAGTATGATCCCTAATTTGATCAGTAGTTGGGCTTAATTAATTACTGATTTGATTATGATTTAACTAAGCTTAATTGAGCCTAAATTAGTTGGGTTTAATCTAGTCTAATTGGGCCTAACCAATTTGGATTGGGTTGGTTCAATTGGATGAGAGGTTTTAAGATTGGTTTGACCTAGTCTTGACAAGTGCCACATCACCCTTGTTTGCACCATTCTATTCTCCACGAGAAAAGATTTCTCATGAATGTTTTCCCATGCAAAGAGGTCTCACGTCCCTCCTTTCCACATCCTAGAGACATAAGGTAAGATTAGTTGCCATTCCAATTCAAATAGAGTTTGAATTTGAATGAAACAACTCCCTTATCTTACCTTTTCTCCACGCCACCTTCTCTTGTGTGCCCTCTATAAAATTTCTGGAATTTTTTGTGTGCAAGATTTTTTGAGACTCCTATCCTCTAGTACATGAGTCCTTCCATAGCCTAAAAAAAAATAAGAAAAAAAATCTGAGAAAAAAAATTGAGGGAAAATACTTGGTGTTAGGGTTTGGGTGCTACACAGCCCTAGTTCATGATCTAGGATTCCTATTTTGATTTTGTAAGATCTGAGTGTCAGATCTTTACAAGATTTTGTGGAGTGCTTCCTCATCCTCTCTTCTACTCATTCTATTGATTTGGAGCATCCAAAGTTATGGTGGAGGGTGATCAAAACTATTCAATCAGATCTAGCTGTTAGAAGCATTCTTCATCGAGCTAGCACTTGAGAGGAGCTGATCAAAACCAGGAGCCTCATGTGGACGATCCATGGAGGCTAGATATTTGTGTGGCTATGTCATGACTAGTGGACCTCCTAGATGATGATCAGATCATGGGGATCGACTATCTGCACAAGATATTATATTCTGAACATGTAGATGTAGTAAACTATTTACTGCATAGTTTTCCCTTTCAGATCTATATAAATGTAAGCATATTATGTTTAGATCCTTTTATATAGGATTTATTAATCTGATATGATTAATAATTAATTAATTAGATTAATTAATTTTTACTATAATTTTTGCTATTTTTGAAAAAGTTTTTAAAAGTAGCACTGCAAATCCTGCACTATTCCCTTCACTTCATCCTTGCTATGATGAAGTTAATCTCCTATCTTAAATAACCGAAGGCCTTCACCTGTACTGCGATGAGGTTAACTTTCTATCTTAAATAATCGGAGGTCTTCTTCTTTATTTGAGGATGAAGCTTAGTTGAATTATTTTCTATCATCAAAATCTTGCACCCAAAATAAGGATGTTAAAGTAAAAAAAAATTATTGGGATGAGATCATTGATAGTACATTCGCAAATTTTTCAAATTCTATGGCCATGGGAGTATAGCTCCTTTAAGCTTCTTTAGATAATAAGACTCAGGTTGAGCAATTTCCATACCTTCATAGGGACTTTAGCAGTTAGGGGTGTGCTTTCCTTGATTTTGCAGTTGTAAGATGTCTCCTCGTAGAAGTACTAGATCTTCCACTCTAAAATTTTGCTCCTGACTTTGGTGTTGTAGTAGCAGGCCACTTTTTACTTGTAAGCCATCATTCAAATTTGAGCCTTCTCCTGCTTTTCCTCCACTAAGTTGAGGTTTGTCCGACATTAAAACCTTCAACTCGGGCAAAAGAAAGTCCGAGCTCAACTGATATTACTACTTCTATTCCAAAATTTAGGGCGAAAGGAGTTTTCCCAGTTGGCAACCTTTAGATGATCCTGTAAGCCCAAAGAACATGATAGAGTTCATCCATTCATGTTCCTTTCACTCTCTCAAGCCTTGCTTTGATCCCTTGCAAAAGAATCCTATTTGTTACCTCGGCTTCACCATTGGCTTACGGGTGAGCTACCGAAGTAAAATGATGGGAGATGTTTAGATCTTTACAAAACTTGGTGAATTTTGCTTCCACGAACTGGCACTTGTTATCTATAATGAGAATTCAAGGTAGGCCAAACCTACAAACTATTGACTTTCAAATGAAGTCCTACACTTTAGCCTTTATGATCTTTGCCAAGGGCTTGGCTTCTACCCATTTGGTGAAATAATCCATAGCTACCAGAAGAAATTTTTGCTCTTCGAAGGCCATAGGAAAGGGCCCAAGTATGTCCATTCTCCATTGCGCAAATAGCCAAAGAGCACTCAAGGGTGCAAGTTGTAAAGCTGATTGTCTTTGAATGTTGGCATTTCTTTGACATCAGTCACACTTCTTCACATAGTCAGTCACATCCTACTGCATAGTCGGCCAATAGTATCCTTGATGAAGCAATTTAGAAGATAATAATTTGGCCCCAAGATGATTTCCATATATACCTTCATGAACTTCTTTCAAGGCATATTCAGACTCTGAAGGTCGAAGACATCAAAGGAGCGGTAGAGAATACGACCTTTTGTATAGCTTATTTTCATATAAAACATAACGGGAGGCCTGGTTTCTCAAATTTCAAGCTTCTTTAGGATCTTTAGAAAGAATTCTATCATTGAGATATAATATTAGAGGGTCAATCTAGCTTGGCTCATTATGGACTTGCATTATTACTAGGAATTTGTCCAAACCTGGGTGTTGTAGAACTTCAAAGAAGACTTCCTTAGGCAGTTCATGAAGGAAAATCACATTTTCTGCCATAGGATTGTCCATATCCGATTATATTTGATGTGGATTTTTCTAAAAAAAAATTTATGATCGAATCAGATCTAGGAGTTCTTAGATCTGATCGAGGTGATTTGATATTAAATACAAAAATTAAATCTAAATGAGGAACATCTCATGTACCTGATTAGGGTAATTCAATTATCCTGACGATGATCCTGACGCTCCCGAGGTTCTAGATCGAGCCACGCATGTGCCTGGTCTCTATCAAAGTCCACTTGGGCAGGATCTGGAGGTCTTCTCCTTCTAAATCAGGACTTCAAATATCAGATCTGGATCTGATCTAGAAGTTCTTCAAAACTCTTTTGATGAAGCAGCAGTCGTCTCTTGAAATAATGTTGTCTTCTTCTTGATCTAGGTGCCAATACTCCTTGGATGGCTCTTAGACTTGTGCCCAACTCTTTAGGAGTGGAGAGGGGAGAGAGAGGATTAGAGGGAGGTATCAAAGAGAGGAGGGAAAACTTGCAGCATGGTGAAAGGGAGAAGCTCAAGAACCCTAGGTGCAGATAGAATTTAAATAGACCCTACTGCGCCATGCAGTGCCACATCACCTCGGTCAATCAGAGGTCTTTATTTAATCAAATCTAAATCTGATTGGTGGAGTGATATCATCTAATCACATCAGATAGAGTCCCTCAAAAATCCACATAGATGGCGCCATAGATGGATAGGCCCAACTTCTTTGGCGCTTAAGAGTCCAACTCTATCAAATGTCCTTGGAGTCCCATCTGTATGAGACTCCACCCTTATCCACATGGGGTGCACGCCTAGGGTGTGATGCACCCTATCTCTTTCCTCTTTTAGTCGGGGGATAAGAGCCCTAGGTGCTTTCCAACGGGCGCATGCCACATTGCCCTTTGTCCAAGTGTCCAAGGTCAACTATTGACCAATGTCCAAAACTAAAAAAGGGTAGGTGATAGGAATTGGCAGGTATTATCTTAAATTCATTTGATGAATTAAGATAACCCTTTTCTAACCTCAAAAAGCTCTAGTTAGACTAAGATAAGTTCATACAGGGTTCTCTGGTGAGCCCAAAATAAGTTGGCTCAGTCGAGATGAACTAGAATGATTATTGTAGGAGAATGTTAGTCTCAATCATGTGCTAGCTTGACTTTCTTGAAACTAATTGGATCTAATCCAAATCAACTGAACTGAGTTAGCCCAATTGATGACATCCAAATTCAAACCCTTATTTGTGTGACCCAGTTAAGTTCAGTTCTATATGGTAATGAGATATGTCATGATCTCCATCAGTGACATCATCGAAACACCTTTCAATGGACCAAAACTTTTCTGATTCACACAATTAGAATGATCAATCATCAAGATCATTCTAATTGCTTCCAAAATCCACTAGTAACACCTAGTAGTATATGGTGGCAAGCCATTAGAACTGAAAGTGAATCTCTTGGTGTAGCTATCTGTGTGATTGGGTTCTTCTATCTTGAGCTCCAACAGGATTAGGGTTAAGGTGAACTTGTCAAACCTAATATCTGTCATCTGAATTAATCATTCAATTTGATTCTGATATAAAATCCTAATAGAAACTCTTTCTATCATCTACACAAAATATATAGCATGTTAGATATGTGTGCCCTAGAAGCCAGATTGGCTGACACTTGTAATACACTTCTAAGAGCAAAATTATAATTTTAACTATAAATAATAAAATAGAATATTTTCGATCATAGTGTGTATTTGAAAGTGTCTGTGATACATTCCTTGAGTTAATGGTAATGATAGTTCATATTTTCAAGAGTTGAAAATTTAAGACATGAATTTTCATTATTAACTCATAAAATGCTTCCGATCGTAGGATCATCATGAAGATGGTGATTGATCCGGAAGATTGGTATACGATCATTTTTTTTGGATAGATGAGTCTTGAGTCTATGGTGTAGAGACATCGGAGTGAGAGTATTGATACTTATTAGAGAACGAGGGCACTGAGCATGACCATCTCGAGCAGTCATGAGAAAGTCTACCTTCTCATCGATGACTAGCCCGAAGCTACAGTAGAGTGTCTGGTTCTTTGACCTGAGGAACATCGACAGTTTACCTTGAGGGTGTTATAGTTTGACTACATAATAACTCGATCTTCTAGCCATTCAAAATCTTGAGGTGTATATTGGTTATAACATGTTCATTGTAGAAATTGGATTGCACTAATAGGAGATCTATCTACCTTAGAAGATGAGGAGTAGCCCTATGATGATCATGAGAATCAAGTCCATAAGCCCATGGCCATGGTAGAGTAAAATAATAGAAAGAGTTTCTATTAGAATTTTCATATTGGACTTGAATTGAATGATTAATTTATATGATGAATATTATGGTTTGGCGAGATCACCTTAACCCTAATCTAATCGAGGCTCAAGATAGAGAAAATTAATCACATAGGTAACTGCATCGAGAGGTTTGCTTTCAGTTTCGATGAGTTGCCACCATATGCAGCTAGGTATCACTAGTGGCTTTCGGGAGCAATTAGAATGATTTGGATGATCGATCATAGTAGTCATCTGAATCAAAAAAATTTTGATCCATCGAAAGGTGTTTCGATGATGTCAATGATAGAGATCATGACATATCCCATTACCATACGAAACTGAATCTAACTGGGTCACACGAACAAGGATTTATATTTGGATATCATCAATTGGATTAACCTAGTTCAATTGATTTAAATAAGATTTAATTAGGTTCAAGAAAATCATGCTAGCACATGATTGATCCTAATGTTCTCCTTTAACAATCATTAAAACTTGTCTCAACTGAGCCAAATATATTTGGGCTTACTCAAGAACTTTTACATGGTCTGACTGGAGCTTGTCCAGATTCAAAAAGGGTTATCTTAATTTATGAGATAAATTTGAGACAACACCTACTATTTTTCGTCACCTGCTAAATCTTATCTTCGGACATTGGTCAAATGTTGACCTTGGATACTTAGACATCTGCCCTGTGTCATGCACCCATAGGATAAAACCTAGAGACTTATCCCCCTACTAAAAAGCAAATAGAAAAGGGGTGCATGCCTAGGGAGGCGTGCGCCCCATGAGGATAGAGGATGGAGTCCCATACAGATGGGACTCCAATTGGTTCAGGGGATTAAATTAGGTGGCGCCAAGAAGACTTGTTTGATCCAGTCTTGGTGCCACCTAAGGATAGTTTTGAGGGTTCCTAATCTGATTGGATCAAATGATGTCATCCCACCAATCAGATTTAGATATGATTGTACAAAGGGCCATGATTGGCTAGGATGACGTGGCACTGCATGGTGCAGTAGGGTCTATATAAACCCTGTTTGTGCCTAGAATTTAATTCTTCTGACTTTAGGCCATGCCACATAGCCCCTCTCCTTCCTTCTCCATGCCAGCCTCTGGTCCACTCTCTCCTCTCCACACCCAAGGGACTTTGGACGCGAAGAAGGTGCGATCCAAGCAAGTGAAAGGCACCAGGAAAGAAAGAAGACAGCACTGCTGCAAGAGACAATGACTGTTCTTCAAAAGCCATTTTGAAGACCTTCAAGATCAAATCTAGATATAATTTCTGGAAGATTGATTGAAAAGAAGAAAATCTTCAGATTCTACCTGAGTGGATACCGGTAGAGGACAGGCACTTACGTGGCTACATCCAAAATCTCAGGCAAACATCTAGATCATCACAGGATAATTGGATTACCCAAAATAAAGGTATAATTAAATTAAATTTAATTTTAATTTTTATTTTTATTATTGGATCAATAAGATTAGATCTAAGAAGTCTCAGATCTAATTAGAATCTTGAAGAAAAATTTTTGTAATATTCCTCTTGATCCAATCAAATTTGAACGAACCTGATCCAGAAAATAGATTTTTTTCTTCAACTAGTATCAGAGCCAGGTTCCATAATTTATTAGATCTAATTTTAATTTATTTTTAATTTAATAATTAGATGATTTAAGTTGTCACATTAGATATGATTAGATCTAAAATCAAAAAATTAAAAATTGAATAATCTAAATCTAAGATGTATGAGATGCATGACTAGACTAGGAATAGATTTGTTTTATGTGTAGTCTAGCATGATTATAATTTTAATTTGATTAATTATGATTTTTAGATCTATTTATTTACTATTTTTTGATATTATAAATATTATTATTAGATTTAAAAAATAAAAAATAAATTTGTTTAATTTGTTCATATGAGATATGATAGATGCATGTTTAGACTAGTTGTAGAATAGTTCTACAAAATTTTCTAGAATAAATTTTAATTTGATATGATCAAATTTAAATCTTATTTTTTAGATATTTATGAGATAATTTAGATCTAAAAATATGCATGATATGATACATGAGATGTATGCAAAATATGTTTTTAGTTAGATTAATTTTTATATATATGATATATGATGTAGATCTAACTAGTTTTATAGATTTATCATATTTTTGATTAAGACGTTCTCCTTGGCCGTTCGGTCATAAGAACAAAGTAGCATTTCAAGACCCTCTCCTTTCATTTGATGGGATGTTCTTATGGTGTGTAGGGGTGCTGTGCATTCGACCTTAATAAGAAATCAAAACTTATTTTCCACTCTAGATCCTAAAATCCTAAGATTTTATATACATGTTTTGTTCATGAATCCTAAGCTTAATTGAGAATTAAGATTATGAAATATATTAGATCTAAAATTAAGAATTTTCAGATCTAAGATATATTCATAAAATTGGGTTTGAGCTTGGGTAGCTTAATTAGGTCTAGCGGTTGATCAAATCGAATCAAGAGTTGATTAAGTGGGATCAAGAACACTTAAATTGACCAGCCTAATAGGATTAAGTCTGGGTCAAGGTTGAGTTACATAAGTGATCAATCAAGTTAAGATCTAATTAGGCTCAATGGTTAGAGTCTGTATTGTATGTTAACCCAATTGGTTCTGGCTCAATAATTTGGTATCTAAGGTAAGTTTGGTAGATACGATCGATTGATTTTTAATTGGAAGCTACTGAACTCGAATGAATTCTTATCGAGTTAATGGTATATCCCTTCCATCGATCTCACTTACCTTACCATGTTTGTCGGTCCAGTCCTGATCTAAGATGGCTAACAATCCGAGCTAACCCATGCCACTAGATTAGTCATAATGGTTATGGCTATGTCAAGTCAAGTTTAAAGAGATCTAAATCAAATCTCTCTAAGAAAAGATTAAGTCTAAGGTCTTCCACTATTATAGATGTGTGGAGCCTTCTCGAGGTTGATTGTTCTTGACTTGTCATAGTGGTTTAGTTGCACTAGAAAGATGCAACCCTGTCTATTAGGCATTGGATGCTATGGGCTGGAGGATGGATTGGGCTCAATATTTTGGATATGGTGAGAGACCCAATTAGGAATCCAATCTATGCAAATGGTGGGTCTGACTTAACTAAATAGTGGATCAATATTCTGAGCATGGTGAGATTCATGAATTAGAGATCAAGTCTGGGTGCACCATGATTAGAGAATCATTGGACAAGAGTTGTTCGCTCATTGGCTAACCCATCACCAATAACTGTTAGGTGAGGTAATGAGTTAGTTGGAAAAACTACGCCACCCACTAGAAATCAATAATCATGGATATTTTTGCATCTCTATAGAGGGAGTGTAGGAATCCAAGAAAATAGTGGGAGCTAGTTTGTTCAAAAATCAAACTCCTAAATAAATTGGTCAAGTCTTAATTACAAAATCTAACTAGAAACTTTGACTCTCTATAGAAAAAAAATATCTGCATCCAACCCACTAGCCCATATCCTGGACACCCATAGACTGATCGAACCCAACACAAGGTTGGCTCCAGAACTTCAAAATTATTTTAGATTTTGAAAAGTTGACTCATGTATTGGAGTAGGATCCCCCTACCTTATCAACTCGTCCGTTCGTCGAGTAGAGAGCATCTCTTGACAAATGGATGGATGAAGATAATAAGGCCAGATACTACATATTGGGCTCGATGTTTGATGAGCTTCAGCACCAACATAAAGATATCAAGACTGCACGCCAAATGTTGGCTCACCTGCAAGTGTTGTTTGGTGAACAAAGTCGCATAGCCAAATATCAGATCACTAAACAACTATTTAAGGCTAAAATGCATGATAGGAAGTCAGTCCAAGATCATTGTTTGATGATGATCAAGGACTTGGAAGGGCTTGAGAAGCTCGGAGTAAAGTTAGACCAGGATTTGCAGAATGATATAATTCTGCAATCCTTAACTGATGCGTATGGGCAGTTCATCATGAACTACCATTTGCATAAACTTTAGAATACTCTAGCCAAGCTTATGAATATGTTGGTTACTACTGAGCTTTCTATGAAAGGTTCTAAAGGCTTAGTACTTACTATGGAATGGACTTCTTCCAAGAAAAAATATTTTAGAAAGAAGAAGAAGTCTATGAAAAAGCAGAAGATGAAAGATGGAAAGAAAAAGAAGGCAGAGCTGAAGAATAAAGCCGCTGACAAAGTAAAGTAATTTTATTATAATATTGATGGCCATAGAAAGCGGAACTACCCTACATACCTGGCCATCCTGAAGAATAAGAATGAAATAGGTCCTTCCGGAGGTATGCTCGTTATTAAATCTAATCTTATGATTTCTTCTGCATCCAGTTGGATGCTTGACTCTGATTCTTGTGCTCATTGTGCACTTTCATGTAGGATCTTGAGGATGGCAGGAGGCTGAGGGATGGTGAGATGATCCTCTGCATCGTAAATGGAGCAAGGATTGCTATTGTGGCCATGGGAATCTACCCTCTTCGACTATCATTTGGCTTAGATTTAGTACTTAGGGATTATTATTATGTATTTACTGTAAGCAGAAATTTGATTTCTATTTCATGTTTAGCACAAGAAGGCTATGTAATTAGTTTTCTTAAGGACCATTGTAATATTTTTTATGAAAAAAAAATTGCAAGTGATTTTCTTATTAACGATCTCTACTAGTTACATATTGATATATCTGTCATCAATATCGAGCAAAATTTGAATGCCGTAAGATCAAAATGACCCAAGGATAGTCTAAACGATAGGTATCTATGGCACCTAAGGCTAGATCATATAGCAGAAGATAGGGTTAACAAATTAGAGAAAATTGGGCTATTAAGTCTATTGACTTTCGAGTCATATCTAATTTATGAATGATGTCTTCATGACAAAATGACTAAGCTCCCTTTTGTAGGACATGGGGAAAGGGCTACGGAACTACTTGCCCTAGTACATATTGATGTGTGCGGCCCATTTGATGTGCCGACTAGAGGCAACTTTGACTACTTCATAACCTTTATCAATGATTTATCTTGGTATGGATATGTGTATCTTATGAGACATAAGTCTGAAGCCTTTGAAAAGTTTAAAAAATTCAGACATGAAGTTGAAAAATAAACTAGAAAATCCATTAAGATTCTTCGATCAGATTGAGGAGGTGAATATCTTAGTCAAAAATTTCTAGACTATCTTAAGCAAAATGGCATAGTCTCTCAATGGACTCCACCTGGAACACCTCAACTCAATGAGATTTCAGAATGGAGGAACCAGATCCTATTAGATATGGTCTGATCCATGATGAGCTTCACAGACCTTTTTGATTTTTTTTAGCGACATAGTCTATTAACTGCTATATATTTAGTGAATAGGGTTTCCTCTAAAATCGTTCCTACCACACTGTATGAGATATGGCATGGTAAAAAAATCAAGTCCAAGTTATCTCAGAATTTGGGGGTGTTCGGCTCATGTCAAAAGACAATAAGTGGACAAGTTAGACTATAGGTCCTTTAGAGCTCGATTCATAGGATATCCTGAAGGGTCATTAGGATATTATTTCTACATTCTAGAAGACCACAATATGATTATGAGTCAGCATGCCATCTTTCTTAAAAAATAGTTTATTCAACATGATGGCATTAAAAAGTAGATCAAGCTCAAGGAGAAAATCTCACAAGAGTAACGGGCTAAGGATCCTATGAAATCAAATCAGGTTGAGCCAATACAATCACTATCTCCTCCACCTCGTAGATCGAAAAGGATTTCCCATCCTCTTGAGAGATACTTAGGTACTATTTTAGAGAAAGTAGAGAAAATATTCCTCATAGGTAATAGGGTTCATCATGATGATCCCAAAATCTATGATGAGGTGATATCGGATATCGACTTCGAGAAATGGTTAGAGGCAATGAAGTCAGAAGTTAACTTGATGTACTCAAACCAAGTCTGGACCTTGATAGATCCACCAGAAGAAATAATACTTATTGGGTGTATATGGATCTACAAGAGAAAGATTGGTGCAGATGGGAATGTGGAGACATTCAAAGCTAGATTTGTGGCAAAAGGGTATAGTTAGTGCGAAGAAATTGACTATCAGGATACCTTTTTGCCAGTAGCCATGCTAAAATCCATTCGCACATTGCTTGTTGTTGCAGCCTATTTTGATTATGAAATATGGCAAATAGATGTGAAAATGACGTTCTTAAATGGATACCTTGAGGAAGATATCTATATGGAACAACCACTAGGTTTCACATCCAGTGATGTTAATCACAAAGTATGCAAGCTGCAAAGGTCCATATATGGACATAAGCAAGCATCTTGAAGCTGGAATACTCGTTTTAATGATGTTATCAAATTGTTTGGTTTCATCAAGAATGAGGAACCATATGTTTTCAAAAAGATTAGTGGGGGCGCTATTATCTTCCTCGTACTATACATGGATGATATCCTTCTTATTGAAAATGATATTTCCATATTGACCATAGTTAAAATATGGTTATCTAAAGAATTCTCCATGAAAGACCTAGGAGAAGCATTCTTTATTCTAGGAATTAAGGTCTATAGAGATAGACCAAATAGGATACCTAGTTTTTCACAGAGGATGTACATAGAGGAAGTGCTAAAGAGGTTTAGCATGGAAAAATCCAAGAGGGAATTGGTACCATTCAGACATGGCATTCATCTCTCCAAGAAAATGTGTCCCAACACACCTGAGGAGATTGAACGCATGAGCAAGATCCCTTATGCTTCAGTAATAGGGAGCCTCTTGTATGTGATGTTATGTACACGACCTAATATAGCCCATGCTGTGAGTGTCACGAGTAGATATCAGTTGAAGCTAGATGAAGAACACTGGACTTCTATGAAATGTTTCATTAAGTACTTAAGAAGAACTAAGGATATGATGTTGGTCTTTGGTAATCAAAAACTCTAAGTCCAGGGATATATAGACTCAGATTTTATGTCCGATATTAATGATCGAAAGTCAACATCTAGGAGTCTATTTGTGTGTAATAGTGGTGCTGTCAGTTAGAAGAGTTCCAAGTAGATAGTGATAGCAGATTCCATCATGGAAGCAGATTACATCGCTGCATCAGAAGCTACAAAGGAGGCATTCTGGTACAAGAAGTTCATCACAGAGATTGGAGTGATGCCATCGAATGCCATTCCTCTATACTGTGATAATAATGGCACCAAAGCCCTTGATAAAGAGCCAAGGTCTCACTAGAAATCCAAGCACATCGTGTGGAGATACTACCTCATCCGTAATTATCTTGAGAAAGGTTACGTCGAGGTCAAGAATGTCAACTCTGCAGATAATGTGGCAGACCCACTTACAAAGCCATTGGGCCAGCAGAAGATTGAAGCCCACCTTAAGAAGATGGGACTTAGATTTGTAGCCAATTGGCTTTAGGTCAAGTAGGAGTTTGTTAGATATGTGTGCCCTAGAAGCCAGATTGGCCGACACTTGTAATACACTTCTAAGGACAAAATTATAGTTTTAACTATAAATAATAAAATAGGTTATTTTCTATCATAGTGTGTATTTAAAAGTGTCTGTGATACATCCCTTGAGTTAATGGTAATGATAGTTCATATTTTTAAGAGTTAAAAATTTAAGACATGAATTTTCATTATTAACTCATAAAATGCTCCCGACCATAGGATCATCATGAGGATGGTGATTGATTCAGAAGGTTGGTGTACGATCACTCTTTTTGGATAGATGAGTCTTGAGTCTATGGTGTAGAGACACTGAAGTGAGAGTACAGATACTCGTTAGAGAATGAGGGCACTGAGCGTGACCACCTCGAGCAATCATGAGAAAGTCTACCTTCTCATCGATGACTGGCTCGAAGCTGCAGTAGTATGTCTGATTCTTTGATTTGAGGAACATCGGTAGTTCACCTTGAGGGTGTTATAGTTTGACTACACCATAACTCGGTCTTCTAGCCATTCAAAATCCTGAGGTGTCTGTTGGCTATAGCATGTTCATTGTAGGAATTGAATTACACCAATAGGGGATCTATCTACCTCGATAGATGAGGAGTTACTCTATGATGATCATGAGAATCAAGTCCAGAAGCCCATGTCCATGGTAGAGTGAAATAATAGAAAGAGTTTCTATTAGGGTTTTCACATTGGACTTGAATCGAATGATTAATTCATATGATAGATATTAGGGTTTGACGAGATCACCTTAACCCTAATCCGATCGGGGTTCAAGATAGAGGAACTAATCACACAGATAATTGCATCGAGTGATTTGCTTTCAGCTTTGATGAGTTGCCACCATATGGTACTAGATGTCACTGGTGGATTTTTGGAGCAATTAGAATGATTTGGATGATCGATCATAGTAGTTGTCTGAATTAGAAAAGTTCTGTTCCATCAGAAGGTGTTCCGATGATGTCCATGATAGAGACTATAACATATCTCATTACCATATAGAATTGAACCTAAATGGGTCACACAAATAAGAGTTTGGATCTAAATATCATCAATTAGATTAACCCAGTTTAATTGATTTGAATAAGATTCAATTAGGTTCAAGAAAATCATGCTAGCACACGATTGAGCCTAATGTTCTTCTTTAACAATCATTAAAGTTTGTCTCGACTGAGCCAAATGTATTTGGACTCACCTAGAAACCTTTACTTAGTTTGACTGGAGCTTGTCCAGGTCAGAAAAGGATTATCTTAATTTATGAGATAAATTTAAGACAATACCTACCTTTTCCATGACCTGCTAAATCTTATCTTCGGACATTAGTCAAATGTTGATCTTGGACACTTAGACATCTGCCCATGTGTCTTGCACCCATAGGAGAGAACTTGAGGACTTGTCCCCTTGCTAAAAAGCAGACAGAAAAGGGGTGCATGCCTAGGGAGGCATGCGCCCCATGAGGATAGAAGATGGAGTTCCACACAGACGGGACTCAAGTTTCTTTAGAGAATTAAATTAGGTGGTGCCAAGAAGACTTGTTTGACCTAGTCTTGGCACCACCTTAGGAGAGTTTTGAGAGTATCTAATCTGATTGGATTAGATGATGTCATCCCATCAATCAGATTTAGATTTGATTGCACAAAGGACCGTGATTGGTTAGGATGATGTGGCACTATATGGCGCAGCAGGGTCTATATAAATCCTATCTGCACCTAGAATTTAATTCTTCTGACTTTAGCCCATGCCACAAAGCCCCTCTCCTTCCTTCTCCATGCCACCCTTTGGTCCTCTCTCTCCTCTCCATACCCAAGAAACTTTGGGCATGAAGAAGGTGCGATCCAAGCAAGTGAAAGGCGCCAGAAAAGGAAGAAGGCAGCACTGCTGCAAGAGACAACGTCTATTCTTTAAAAGCCATTTTGAAGACCTTCAAGATCAGATCTAGATTTGATTTTTAGAGGATTGATTGAGAAAGAGAAGATCTTGAGATCCTACCTGAGTGAATACTAGTAGATGTCAGGCACTTGCATGGCTACATCCAGAACCTCAGGCAAACATCGAGATCATCACAGGATAATTGGATTACCTAAAACAAAGATATAATTAAATTAGATTTAATTTTTATTTTTATTTTTATTATCATATCAATAAGATTATATCTGAGGAGTCTCATATCTGATTAGAATCTTAGAGAAAAATTTTTGAAATATCCCCTCCTGATCCAATCAAATTTGAACGAACCTGATCTGGAAAATAGATTTTTCCTTCATAGCGGTCATTAGACTATGTCCCCAAAGAGACTCAGGAAGGTCTATGGAACTCATCATGGATCAAACCATATCTAATAAGATCTAATTTCTTCATTCTGAAACTCCATTGAGTTAAGGCATTCCAGGTGGAGTCCATTGAGAGACTATGCCATTATCCTTGAGACAGTCCAGGAATTTTCGACTAAAATTTTTGCCTCGTTGATCTGATCAAAGAATCTTAATGGGTTTTTCTATTTATTTTTCTACTTCATGTCTGAACTTCTTGAACCTTTCAAAGGCTTTAGACTTATGTCGTATTAAATAGACATACCCATACCAAGATAAATCATCGATAAAGGTGATGAAGTAGATATAATTGCCTTTGGTCGTTACATTAAATGGGCCACACACATCTGTGTACTAGGACAAGTAGGTCTGTAGCCCTTTCCCCATGTCCTATAAAAGGGAGCTTGGTCATTTTGCTGTGAGGGCATGATTCATAAATCAAATATGACTTAGAAGTCAACGGACTTAATAGTCCGAATTTCTCTAATTTGTTAACCTTATCTTCAGCTATATGACCTAGCCTAAGGTGCCAAAGATACCTATCATTTAGACTATTCCTAGGTCGCTTTGATCCTATGGCATTTATGTTTTGCTCGATATTAAAGACAGAAACATCAATATGTAACTGGTAGAGACCATTAATAAGAAAACCACTTGTAATTTTATTTCTTTTATAAAGAATATTATAATGGTCCTTAAGAAAACTAATTACATAGCCTTCCTATGCTAAACATGAAATAAAAATCAAATTCCTGCTTACTGTAGGCACATAAAATAGTTTCTAAATACTAAATCTAATCCTGACGATAGTCGAAGAAGATAGATTTTCATGACCACAGCAGCAACTCTTGCTCCATTCTCGACATGCAGGATCATCTTACTATCACTCAGCCTCCTGCTCTCCTTAAGATCCTGAGCACTTAAACTAGAGTAAAGCATCCAACTAGATGCAAAAAAAATTGTAAGTTTAGATTTTATAACGAGCATACCTCCAAAAGGATCTACATCCTTCTTGTTCTTTAGGCTGGCTAGGTATAGAGGGCAGTTCTACTTCTAGTTGCCATCAATGTTGCAATGGAAATACTTTCTCTTATTAATGGATTTCTACCTCAGCTCTTCCTTTTTCTTCTTCCCATCTTCCACCTTCTGCTTCATCACGATCTTCTTGTTCTTTCTCAAAGACTTTCTTTTGGAAGAAGTCTGCTCCACAGCAAGCACCGAGCCTTTAGAATCTTTTATGGAAAGTTCAGTAGTGACCAGTGTATTCATAAGTTCAGCTAAGATATTTTGAAGTTTATGCATATGGTAGTTCATGATAAATTGCCCATACGCATTAGTCAAAGATTGTAGAATTATATCAATCTGTAGATCCTAATCTAACTTAATACCGAGCTTCTCAACCTCTTCTAAGTCCTTGATCATCATCAGACAATGATCTTAGACCGACCATCCATCATGCATCTGAGCCTTAAAAAGTCTTCTAGAAACTTGATATTTGACTGCGCAACTCTGTTCATCAAACAACTTTTATAGGCGAGCCAACATTTGACGGCTAGTCTTTATGTCTTCATGTTGGCACTGAAGCTTATCAGACATCGAGCCGAACATGTAATACCTAGCTTTATTATCTTCATCCATCCATTTTTCTAGAGATGCTCTCTGTTCATTGGATGAATGGACTGGTAAAGTGAGAGGATCTTGTTCCAACACATGAGTCAACTTCTCGAAATCCCAAATAATTTTATAGTTTTGGAGCCAATTCATGTAGTTGGATCCAGTCAGTCTATGGGTGTCTAGGATACGGGCTAGTGGGTTGGACACAAACATTTTCCTATAAAAAGTCAAAGTTTTTAGTTAGATTTTATAATTAAACTTAACTAATTCTTTTAGGAGTTTTATTTTTAAATAAATTAAGCTTCCATTATTTACTCGGATCTCTATACTTTTTTGGTAGAGATGCAAAAATCTTCATGATTATAGATTTCTAGTGGGTGGTATGGTCCCACTGACTGGCTCACTACCTCACCTAATATTTATTGATGATGGATCAATTGATGAGTGGACAACTCTTGTCCAATGATTCTCTAATCATGGTGCACCCAAATCTGATCTCTAATTCATGAAGCTCACCATGTCTGGAAAATTGCTCCATTCCTTAGTTAAGTTAGACCAACCATTTGCATGAATTGGATTCCTGATTGGATCCCTCAACATATCCAAAAAATTGAGCCCAATCCATCCTCCAACCCGTAGCATCCATTGCCTAGTAGACATGGTTGCATCTTTTCGATGCAACTAAACCACTGCATTCAGCTGAGAACAATCAATCCCAGAAAGGGCCCACACATTTACAATGGTGGAAGATCTTAGATTTAATATTTTATTAGAGAGTTTTGATTTTGGTCTCTTTAAACTTGACTTGACTTAGTCATAACAATTATGACTAACCTACTGGCATGGGTTGGTTTGAATTGTTAGCCATCTCAAATCAAAATTTGATTGATATAAATGGCCAGGTAAGTGAGACCTGTGGAAGGGATATGCCATTAACTCGATAAGAATGTATTCAAGTTGAGTAGCTCCTAATTAAAAATCAGTCGATCATATCTGCCAGACTTACCTTATATACCAAATTATCGAATCAGAGCCAATCAGGTTAGCTTACAATCCAGGCTCGAACCGCGGAGCCAAATCAGATTTTGACTTGATCGAGTCATATCTCAATGTGATTCAACCTTGACCCAGACTTAATCTTATTAGGCTGGTCAAATCTAAGCTTTCGTTAATCCCACCTAATCAACTCTTGAATCAGTTTGATCAACCACTAGACCTAATTGAGCTACCCAAGCCCGAACCTAATTTTATGAAGTATCTTTGATCTAAAAATTCATAATTTTTAGATCTAATTAATTTCATAATCTTAATTCTTAATTAAGTTTGGGTTCATCAACAAAATATGTATTAAAATTTGAGAATTTTAGGATCTAAGATTTTGCAGAAAAATAAGTTCTGATTTTTTATTAAGGATGAACGCGCAGCACCCCTACACGTCATAAGAACATCCCATCGAATAGAAGGAAAGGATCTTTAAACCCTACTTTGTTCTTATGATCGGATGACCAAGGAGAATGCCTTAATCAAAAATATAATTTCTACTATAAAATAAGTTAGATCTAAATCATATATCACATATACAATTAATGATCTAACCTATACACGCTTTGCATACATCTTTTGTAACATAACTTAATGAATCATGCATGCTTTCAGATCTAACATATCACATACTATATCTAAAAAATAAAATTTTAAATTTATCATATCAAAATAAAACTATTCCAGATAGTTCATAAAATTATTCTACAACTAGTCTAAGCATGCATCTTTCATATTTCATATAAATAAATTAAAAATTAAAAATTATATTTTTTATTTTTAAATTTAATTATAATATTTATAATATTAAAAAAATAGAAATAAATTAGATCTAATATTATATTTAATCAAATTAACAGCATAATTACACTAGACTACACGTTGAACTATTCTATTCCTAGTTTAGTCATGCATCTTATACACTATAGATCTAAATTATTTAATTTTTAATTTTTTAATTCTAGATCTAATCACATATGATGTGACATCTTAAATTTTTTAATATTAAATTATAAATAAAATTAAATCAGATCTAAAATAGATTGAAGAACTGCTAACCTAACTTTAATACCATTTGAAGGAAAATCACATTTTCGCCATAGGATCATCCAGATCCAATTAGATCCGAGATGGATTCTTCTAAAAAAAATTTTATGATCTGATCAGATCTAAGAGTTCTCAGATCTGATTGAGATGATCTGATATTAAATACAAAAGGTAAATCTAAATGAGGAACATCTCATGTACCTAATTAGGGTAATCTGATTACCGTGATGATGATCCTGATGCTCCTGAGGTTCTGGATCGAACCACGCATGTGCCTGATCTCTACTGAAGTCCACTCAGACAAGATTTGGAGGTCTTCTCCTTTTTGAATCAAAGCTTCAAAGATCATATTTGAATCTGATCTAGAAGTTCTTTAAAACTCCTTTGATGAAGCAGCAGTCTTCTCTTGAGATAATGCTGCCTTCTTCTTGATCTGGGTGCCAATACTCCTTGGACGGCTCTTAGACTTGTGCCCAACTTCTTGGGCATGGAGAGAGAAGAGAGAGGATCAGATGGAGGCATGGAAGAGAGGATAGCATGTTAGATATGTATGCCCTAGAAGTCAGAATTGGCTGATACTTGTGATACACTTCTAAGGATAAAATTATAATTTTGACTATAAAAAATAAAATAAATTATTTTCTATCATAATGTGTATTTAGTATCTATGATACATCCCTTGAGTTAATGATAATGATAATTCTTATTTTCAAGAGTTGAAAATTCAAGACATGAATTTTCATTATTAACTCATAAAATACTTCCGACTGTAGGATCATCATGAGGATGGTGATTGATCTAGAAGGTTGGTATATAATAACTTCTTTATAAGTAGATGAGTCTTTAGTCTATGGTGTAGAGACACCGGAGTGAGAGTATAGGTACTCGTGTTAGAGAACGAGGGCACTGAGCATGACCACCTCGAACAATCACAAGGAAGTCCACATTCTCGTCGATGACTGGCTCGAAGCTATAGTGGTGTGTCTGGTTCTTTGACTTGAGGTGCATTGGCAGTTCACCTTGAGGGTGTTATAGTTTGACTACACCATGACTCCATCTCTTAGCCATTCAAAATCCTGAGGTGTATGTTGGCTATAGCATGTTCATTATAGGAATTGGATAGTGCCAAGAGAAAATCTATCTACCTCGGTAGATGAGGAGCAACCCTATGATGATCATGAGAATCAATTCCATAAGCCCATGGTTATGACAGAGTGAAATAATAGAAAGGGCTCCTATTAAGGTTTTCACATTAGATTTAAATCAAATGATTAAATCATATGACAGAAATTAGGATTTGATGAGTTCACCTTAATCCTAATCTGATTGGAGCTCAAGATAAAAGAACTTAATCACACATGTAACTGCACCGAGAGGTTCATTTTCAGTTCTGATGGGTTGCCACCATATACTGCTAGGTGTCATTGATGGATTTTGAGAGCAATTAGAATAATTTGGATGATCGATCATTCTAGTTGTCCGAATCAAAAAAGTTCTAATTTATTAGAAGGTATTTCGATGATATCGATAATAGAGATCGCAACATATCTCATTACCATATGGAACTGAACCTAACTTAATCACACAAATAAGGATTTGGATCTAGATATCATCAATTAGACTAATCCAGTTCAATTAATTTGAATAAGATTCAATTAGGTTCAAGAAAATCGTGCTAGCACACGATTGAGCCTAATGTTCTCCTTCAATTATCATTTTATGTTGTCTTGACTGAGCCAAATATGTTTGTGCTCACTTAGGTACCTTTACTTAGTCTGACAAGAACTTGTCCAAGTTAGAAAAGGGTTGTCTTAATTTATGAGATAAATTTGAGACAACATCTGCCATTTTTCATCACCTGCTAATTCTTGTCTTTTGACTTTGATCAAATGTTGATCTTTGACACTTAGACATCTGCCCTTGTATCATGTACCCATAGGAGATTGATTTTGGATCAGTCAACCTGCTAAAAAGTAGGTGGACTAGGGGTGCATGCCTAGGGAGGCATGCACCCATGGATAGAGGCACTTGGAGTCCCATACAGATGGGACTCCACTTACTTTGAGGTTTCTACCTAGGTGGTGCCAAAGATTAAACTTTGACCAATCTTAGGCACCATCTAAGGATGATTTAGAGGGATTCTTATCTGATTGGATCAGATGATATCATCCCATCAATCAAATTTAGATCTTATTGCATGAAGTGACGTGATTGGTCGGGATGATGTGGCACTGCATGGTGCAGCAGGGTCTATATGAACCCTATCTGCCCCTAATTTCAGAGAGCTTAGATCTTTGCCCATGCCACAAGGCTGCCCCTCTCCCTCTGCCATGCCATCTTCGGGTCCCCTCTCTCCTCTCCACGCCCAAGGGGATTTGGGCTCCAGTTTGGTGCGATCCAGGCAAGAGAAAGGTGATGAGAAAGGAAGAAGGCAGCACTACTGCAAGAGATGATACTCGATCTTCAAAAGGAGTTTTGAAGATCCTCCAAATTAGATCCAGATCTGATATTTGGAGAAATGATAAAGAAGGAAAAGATTTCTAAATCCAACCTGAGTGATACCAGTAGAGGCCAGAAACTTGCATGGCTAGTTTCAGAATCTCAGGTAATCAGCAGGATCATCATAGGATAATCTAATTACCCAACAACAAGGTACAAAATTAAATCTAATTTAATTTATTTTTATTTTATTTTAATAGATCTATCAAATCAAATCTAAAATATCTTAGATCTATTCTAGATTTTAAAATAAAAATTTAAAATATCTCTCTTGATCCAATCAGATCTGAACGAACCTAACTAAAAAAACTAGGTTTTTCACTTCAATTGATATCAGAGTCAGGTTCTTATAAATTATTTAGATTTAATTTAAATATATTTTTGATCTAATAATTAGATGATTTTAGATGTCACATGAGATATGATTAGATCTAAAATTAAGAAAATTAAAATTAAATAATTCAGATCTAAGTTCTATAAGATGCATGACTAGTTGTAGAATAGAATTATTCTATGTATAGTCTTGCATGATCATAATTTAATTTAATTAAATTATAATTTTAGATCAATTTATTTATTATTTTTTAATATTACAAATATTATAATAAGATCTAAAAGATAAAAAAATAAAATTATTTAATTTTTGATTCATATGAGATATGATGCATGCATGTTTAGACTAGTTGTAAAATAGTTCTACATAATTATCTAAAATAGAATTTATTTTGATGCGATCAGTTTAAATTTAATTTTTTAGATAAATTATGTGATAATTTAGATCTGAAAATATGCATGATATGATTCATGAGATCTATGCAAAACATGTATATAGTTAGATCAATTTTTTATATATAAGATATATGATGTAGATCTAACTAGTTTTGTAGTTTTTTATATTTTTGATTAAGGCATTCCTCTTGGTTGTCCAATCATAAGAACAAAGTAATATTTAAAAGCCCTCTCCTTCCATTCGATGGGGTGTTCTTATGATGTATAGGGGTACTGCATGTTCGTCCTTAATCATAAATCAAGAACTTATTTTCTGTAAAACCCTAGATCCTGAAATCCTAGGATTTTATTTGCATATTTTACTTATGAACCCTAAACTTACTTGAGAATTAAGATTATGAAATATGTTAGATCTAAAATTGAGAATTTAAGATCTAAGACATATTCATAAAATTGGGTTCGAGCTTGGATAGTTCAACTAGGTCTAAGTGGTTGATCAAATCGAATCAAGAGTTGGTTAGATGGGATCAAGAGTGCTTAAATTGACCAGCCTAATAGGATTAAGTCTAGGTCAAGATCGAGTCACGTGAGTGATCGATCAAGCTAAGACCTAATTAGGCTCAGTGGTTAGAGTCTGGATTGTAGGCTAATCTGATTGGTTCTAGCTCAACAATTTGATGTCTAAGATAAGTTTGGCAGATACGATCGACTGATTTCTAATTGAAAGCTATTCGACTCGGATGCATTCTTATCGAGTTAATGGCATATCTCTTCCACCAGTCTCACTTACCTGGCCATATTTATCGATCCAGTCTTGATCTAAGGTGGTTAACAATCCGAGCTAACCCATGCCACTTGGTTAGTTATAATGGTTATGACTATGTCTAGTTTAATGAGATCTAAATCAAATCTCCCTAAGAAAAGATTAAGTCTAAGATCTTCCATCATTGTAGATATGCGGGTCCTTCTCGTGGTTGATTGTTCTCGACTGGTTACAGTGGTTCAGTTGCACTGAAAAGATGCAACCATGTCTATTAGGCATTAAATGCTACGAGCTAGAGGATGGATTGGGCTCAATATTCTGGATACGGTGAGAGACTCAATTAGGAATCCAATCTGTGCAAATGGTAGGTCTGACTTAACTAAGGAGTGGACCAATATTCTAGGCATGGTGAGATTCATGAATTAGAAATCAAGTTTGGATGCACCATGATTAGAGAATCATTGAACAAGAGTTATTCACTCTTTGGCTAACCCATTACCAATAACTGTTAGGTGAGGTGATGAGTTAGTTAGTTGGACCACACCATCCACTAGAAATCATTAATTATAGAGATTTTTGCATCTCTACAAAGAGAGTGTAGAGATCCGAGAAAATAGTGAAAGCTAATTTATTTAAAAATAAAATTTTTAAATAAACTGGTCAAGTCTTAATTATAATATCTAACTAGAAACTTTGACTCTCTATAGAAAAATATCTACGTCCAACCTACTAGCACGTATCTTGAACACCCATAGACTGACCAGACCTAATTATTAGGATTGTCTCTAAAACATTAAAATTATTTTGGATTCTAAGAAGTTAACTCATGTATTGGACCAGGACCCTCCCATCTTACCAGTTTGTCCATCTGTTGAATAGAGAGCGTTTCTTGATAAGTGGACGGATGAAGATAACAAGGCCAGATACTACATGTGGGGCTCGATGTCTGATGAGCTTCAGTACCAACATGAAGATATCAGGATTGCCAGCCAAATGTTGGCTCACCTATAAGAGATGTTTGGTGAACAGAGTCATGCAGCCAAGTATCAGGTCACTAAATAACTATTCAAGGCTAAAATGCATAATGGACAGTCAGTCCAAGATCATTGTCTGATGATGATCAAGAATTTGAAAGAGCTTGAGAAGCTCGAAGTGAAGTTGGATCTGGATTTGCAGAATGATATAATTCTATAATCTTTGACTGATGCATATGGGTAGTTCATCATGAACTACCATATGCATAAACTTCAAAATTCCCTGGCTGAGCTTATGAACATGCTGGTTACTGTTGAGCTATCAATAAAAGGTTCTAAAGGCTCAGTGCTTGCTATGAAATAGACTTCTTTCAAGAGAAAGTATTTTGGAAAGAAGAAGAAGTCTGTGAAAAAGCAAAAGATGGAAGGAGGAAAGAAGAAAAAGACAGAGTTGAAGAAGAAGGCCGCTAACATAGGAAAGTGTTTCCATTGCAACACTGATGGCCACTGGAAGCGAAACTTCCTACTTACCTGACCACCCTGAAGAATAAGGAGGAGGTAGGTCCTTTTGGAGGTATGCTCGTTATCGAGTCTAACCTTACGATTTCTTCTGCATCCAATTGGATGCTTGACTCTGGTTCTAGTGCTCATTTGTGCACTTTCATACAGGATCTTGAGGATAGCAGGAGGCTGAGGGATGGTGAGATGATCTTATGCATCAAAAATAAAGCAAGAGTTGCTGCTGTGGCCGTGGGAACATATCCTCTTCGACTACCATCTAGTTTAGACTTAGTATTAAAAGATTATTATTATGTGCCTGCAGTAAGCAAGAATTTGATTTCTATTTCATGCCTAGCACTAGAAGGCTATGTAATTAGTTTTCTTAAGGACCATTGTAATATTCTTTATGAAAGAAATAAAATTACAAGTGATTTTTTTATTAAAGATCTTAATCGGTTACATACTAATGTATCTATTTTTAATATCGAGCAAAATGTGAATGCCATGAAATGACCTAGGGATAGTCCAAATGATAGGTATCTATGGCACCTATGACTAGGTCATACAGCAGAAGATAGGGTTTACAAATTGGAGAAAATCAGGCTATTGAGTCCATTGACTTCCGAGTCATATCCAATTTATGAATCTTGTCTTCATGGCAAAATGACTAAGCTTACTTTTATGGGACATGGGGAAAGGGCCATGGATCTTCTTACCCTAGTACATACTAATGTGTGCAGCCCATTTGATGTACCGACTAGAGGTAACTTTATCTACTTCATAACATTTATCAATGATTTATGTAGGTATGGGTATGTGTATCTTATGAGACACAGTCTGAAGCTTTTGAAAAGTTCAAAAAATTAAGACGTGAAGTAGAATAGCAAACTGAAAAACCCATTAAGATTCTTCGATCAGATCGAAGAGGTGAATACCTTAGTCAAAAATTTCTTGACTATCTTAAGAAAAATTGCATAGTCTCTCAATGGACTCCACCTGGAATACCTCAACTCAACAGGATTTTAGAATGGAGGAACCAAACCCTAATGATATGGTCCGATCCATTATGAGCTTCACAAACCTTCCTAATTTTTTTTGGGAACATAGTCTATTAACTGCAATATACTTACTGAATAGGATTCCTTCTAAAATCATTCCTACCATACCGTATGAGATATGGCATGGTAAGAAACCAAGTCTGAGTCATCTCAAAATTTGGGATTGTCCGGCTCATGTCAAAAGACAATAAGTGGACAAGTTAGACTTTAGATCCTTTAGAGCTTAATTATAGGATATCCTAAAGCGTCATTAGGATATTATTTCTACATTTCAAAAGATCACAATATGATTGTGAGTCGACATGCCATCTTTCTTGAAAAATGGTTTATTCAAGATAGCATCATTGGAAAGCAAATCAAGCTCGAGGAGAAAGTCTCACAAGAGCAACGAGCTAAGAACTAAATGGAACCAAATTAGGTTAAGCCAATACAATCACTACCTCCTCCACCTCGTAGATCGAAAAAAATTGTCTGTCCTCCTAAGAGGTACTTAGGTACTATTTCAAAGGAAGTAGAGAAAATGTTCCTTATAGGTAATAGGGTTTATGGTGATGATCCCAAAATCTATAACGAGATGATATCAGATATCAACTCTGAGAAATTATTAGAGGCAATGAAGTCAGAAATTGACTCGATGCACTCAAACAAAGTTTGGACCTTAATAGATCTACCAGAAGGTATAGTACCTATTGGATGTAAATGGATCTACAAGAGAAAGATTAGTGCAGATGGAAATGTAGAGACATGCAAAGCTAGATTAGTGGCGAAAGGGTATAGTCAATGCGAAGGTATTGACCATTAGGATACCTTTTCACCAGTAGCTATACTAAAATCCATCCGCACATTGCTTGCTATTTTATCCTATTTCGATTATGAAATATGGCAAATGGACGTAAAAACAACGTTCTTAAATGGATATCTTAAGAAAGATATCTATATGGAACAGCCGCTAGGTTTCACATTCGGTGATGCTGATCACAAAGTATGCAAGCTGCAAAGGTCCATATATGGACTTAAGCAAGCATCTCGGAGCTGGAATATTCATTTCAATGATGTCATCAAATTGTTTGGTTTCATCAAGAATGAGGAGGAACCATGTGTCTTCAAAAAGATCAATGGAAGCACTGTTGTCTTCCTCATATTGTACGTGGATGATATCCTCCTTATTGAGAATGATATTCTCATGTTGACCCTAATTAAAATGTGGTTATCCAAAGGATTCTTCATGAAAGACCTAGGAGAAGCATCCTTTATTCTAAGAATTAAGGTCTATAGAGATGAACCAAATAGGATGCTAGGACTTTCACAAAAGATGTACATAGAGGAAGTGCTAAAGAGGTCTAGCATGAAAAACTCTAAGAGGGGTTTGGTACCCTTCAGACATGGCATTCATCTTTCCAAGAAGACGTGCCCTAGCATACCTGAGGAAATAGAATGCATGAGCAAGATCCCTTATGCTTCAGCAATAGGGAGCCTCATGTATGTCATGTTATGTACACGACCTGATATAGCCCATGCTGTGAGTGTCACAAGCAGATATCAGTCAAATCTAGGTGAAGAACATTGGACTTTTATAAAATGTATCATTAAGTACTTGAGAAGAACTAAGGATATGTTGCTGATTTTTGGTAATGGAGAACTCCAAGTCCAGGGGTATACAGACTCAGATTTTATGTCCGATGTAGATGATCGAAAGTCGACATCTGGGAGTCTGTTTATGTGCAATGGTGGAACTATCAGTTGACAAGTTTCAAGTAGATGGTGATAGCAGATTCCACCATGGAAGTAGAATACATCGTTAGATTAGAAGCTGCGAAGGAGGCATTCTAGTACAAGAAGTTTGCCACAAAGATTGGAGTGATGCCATCAGATGCCATTCCTCTATACTGCGATAACAATGGTGCCATAGCCCTTGCTAAGGAGTCGAGGTCTCACCAAAAATTCAAGCATGAGCAGCAACACCACCTCATCCATGATTACCTCGAGAAGGGTTACGTCAAGGTCAAGAGAGTCGACTCCATAGACAATACGGCAGACCCACTTACAAAGCCGTTAGGCCAACAGTAGATCGAAGCCCATCTTGAAAAGATGGGACTTAGATTTATAGCCAATTGACTTTAGGTCAAGTGGAAGTTTGTTAGATATGTGTGCCCTAGAAGCCAGAATTGGCTGACACTTGTTATACACTTCTAAGGGCAAAATTATAATTTTGATTATTAAAAATAAAATGGATTATTTTCTTTGATAATGTGTATTTAGTCTGTGATACATCCCTTGAGTTAATGGTAATGATAATTTTTATTTTCAAGAGTTGAAAATTCAAGACATGAATTTTCATTATTAACTTATAAAATACTTCCGACCGTAGGATCATCATGAGGATGGTGATTGATCCAAAAGGTTGGTGTACTATTGCTTTTTTATAAGTAGATGAGTCTTGAGTCTAGGGTGTAGAGACATCGGAGCAAGAGTATAGGTACTCGTGTTAGAGAATAAGGGCACTGAGCATGACCACCTTGAGCAATCATAAGAAAGTCTTCCTTCTCATCGATGACTTGCTCAAAGCTGCAGTAGTGTATCTGGTTCTTTGACCTAAGGTACATCGGCAGTTCACCTTGAGGGTGTTATAGTTTGACTACACCATGACTTAGTCTCCTAGCCATTTGAAATCCTGAGGTGTATGTTGGCTATAGCATATTCATTGTAGGAATTGGATCACACTAAGAGGGAATCTTTCTACCTTAGAAGATAAGGAGCAGCCCTAGGATGATCATGAGAATCAAGTCCATAAGCCCATGGCCATGGTAGAGTAAAATAATAGAAAGAGTTTCTATTAAGATTTTCACATTGGACTTGAATCAAATGATTAAATCATATGGCAGAAATTAGGGTTTGACGAGTTCACCTTAACCCTAATCTGATCGGAGCTCAAGATAGAAGAACTTAATCACACATGTAACTGGACTGAGAGGTTCATTTTTAGTTCTGATGGATTGCCATCATATACTGCTAGGTGTCATTGATGCATTTTGGAAGCAATTAGAATGATTTGGATAATCGATCATTCTAGTTGTCTAAATCAGAAAAGTTCTGATCCATCGGAAGATATTTTAGTGATGTCGATGATAGAGATCGTGACATATCTCATTACCATATGGAACTAAACCTAACTGGATCGCACAAATAAGGGTTTGGATCTAGATATCATCAATTGGACTATCCAGTTCAACTAATTTGAATAAGATTCAATTAGGTTCAAGAAAATCGTGCTAGCACACGATTGAGCCTAATATTCTCCTTCAATTATCATTTTAAGTTATCTCAAATGAGCCAAATATGTTTGTGCTCACTCAGGTACCTTTACATGGTTTGACTGAAACTTGTCCAAGTCAGAAAAGGATTGTTTTAATTTATGAGACAAATTTAAGACAACACCTGCCATTTTTTGTCACTTGCTAATTCTTGTCTTTTGACTTTGGTCAAACGTTGACCTTTGACACTTAGACATCTGCCCATGTGTCATGCACCCATAGAAGATTAATTTTGGATCAATCAACCTACTAAAAAGTAGGTGGACTAGGGGCACACGCCTAGGGAGGCATGCGCCCATGGATAGAGGTGCCTGGAGTCTCATATAGATCGGATACCTATTACTTTGGGGTTTCTACCTAGATGGTGCCAAAGATTAAACTTTGACCAGTCTTAGGCACCATCTAAGGATGATTTAGAGGAGCTCTTATCTAATTAGGTTAAGTGATGTCATTCCATTAATTAGATTTAGATTTGATTGCACAAAGCAACATGATTGGCTGGGATGATATGGCACTGCATGGCGCAGTAGGGTCTATATAAACCCTATCTGTGCCTAGTTTCAGAGAGCTTAGATCTTTGCCCATGCCATAAGGCTTCCCCTCTATCTCTTTCATGTCATCTTCAAGTCCCCTCTCTCCTGTCCATGCCCAAGGGGATTTGGGCTCCAGTTTGGTGGGATCAAAGCAAGAGAAAGGCGATGAGAAAGAAAGAAGGCAGCACTGCTGCAAGAGACGATACCCGATCTTCAAAAGGCATTTTGAAGATCCTGCAAATCAGATCCAAATATGATATTTGGAGAAGTGATAACAAAAGAGAAGATTTCTAGATCCAATCTTAGTGGATATCGGTAGAGGCCAGGCACTTGCGTGGGTAGATCCAGAACCTCAAGCATTCAGTAGGATCATCATAGGGTAATCTGATTACCCAACAATACGGTACAAAATTAAATCTAATTTAATTTATTTTTATTTTATTTTATTAGATCTATCAAATCAGATCTAAAATATCTTAGATCTGATCTAGATTCAAAACAAAAAAAAATTTAAAATATCGCTCTTGATCCAATCAGATCTGAACGAATCTAATCCGGAAAGCTAGATTTTTCCCTTCATGAAAGCCTTATGGCATGGTGAAAGGGAGAAGCTCATGAACCTTAGGCATAGAGAAGGTTTAAATAGACCCTACTGCGCCATGCAGTGGCATGTCACCTAGGCCAATTAGAGGTCTTTATTTAATCAGATATAAATCTGATTGGTGGAGTGATGTCATCTGATCACATCAAATAGAGTCCCTCAAAAATTTACATAGGTGAAGCCATAGATGGATAGGCCCAACTTCATTGATGCCTAAGAGTCCATCTCTATCAAATGTCCCTAGAGTTCCATCTATATGGGACTCCACCCTTATCCACATGGGGTGCATGCCTAGGGTGGTGTGTGCCCTCTCTCTTTCCTCTTTTAGTAGGGAGACAAAAGCCCCAGGTGCTCTCCAATGGGCACATGTCACATTGCCCTTTGTCAAAGTATCTAGGGTCAACTATTGATCGATGTTTGATACTAAAAAATGGCAGGTGATAGGAATTAGCAGGTATTATCTTAACTTCATCTGATAAATTAAGAGAATCTTTTTTTGACTTGGACAAGCTCCAATCAAACTAAGATAAGCTCATACAGGATTCTCTGGTGAGCCCAAAATAATTTGGCTCAATCGAGATGAACCAGAATGATTATAGTAGGAGAATGTTAGGCTCAATTATGTGCTAGCATGACTTCCTTGAACCTAATTAGATCTAATTCAAATCAACTGAACTAAGTTAGCCCAATTGATGATATGCAGATCTAAATCTTTATTTGTGTGATCCAGTTAGGTTCAATTCTATATGATAATGAGATATATCATGATCTCCATCATCGACATTATCAAAATACCTTTTGATGGATCAGAACTTTTCTGATTGATCAAATTAGAATTATCAATCATCAAGATCATTCTAATTGCTCCCAAAATCCACCAGTGACATCTAGTAGTATATGTTGGCAAGCCATTAGAATTGAAAGCAAACCACTTGGTGCAGCTACCTATGTGATTGAATTCTTCTATCTTGAGCTTCGATAGGATTAGGGTTAAAGTGAACTCATCAAACCCATATTCATCATATGAATTAATCATTCGATTCAAGTTCGATGTGAAATCTTAATAGAAACTCTTTCTATCATCTTCACACTGCCATGGCCATGGGCTTATGGACTCGATCTCATGATCATCATAGGGCTACTCCACATCAACCTATGAGCTCAAAAGTGGTGCTACTAAGTCCTGAAAATATGAGAAAATAGGTTATGAGAAGATGGAAGTAAGTCGAAAGAGAAATCAGATCGGATAGCAAAGTTTAGAAACTAGGCCAGCTCACCCTGAGATTGAGCTGACTAAGTTGGAAACTAGACCGACTCAGTCCAGGGCTGGGTCGGCTCTGTCTTAGAGAAAAATTTAGATAGAAAGTAGCATTTTTAGGCTATTGGCATGGTACACAACTGGATCGGCTCAGTCTGAAACTGAGCTAACCCAGTCGTAGGTTAGCCAGCTCAGTCTGAAATTAGGCTGACTCAATTTTTGCGGATTTATTTTGTGTACATGGGATATTTGGATTTTGGAGAGTTTTTTTATGAGCTTGGGGCATGACCCTTTTGACAAGTATAAATACTGGAAATAGGTCAAGGTTGTATATAATGCTGAATTCATTGAATAAAGCTCTTTTCTTTCGGAAAACTCTGGTGCTCTCTTTCTCTCTTTTATCTTGAATCTATTATGTTGCTTCCGCATTGATCCTAGGAGATTGTTCTTTATTGCTTGGCAAATCACTAGTGGCCACGTCGGTCTGAGAGAGGATAGTTTATTCCAATAATTAGTATCAAAACGGTGTTGCATGGAAGGAAGAAAAATACCTAGGGTTACTAAATCTAGGATCTATTGCACCAGGTTTTATCTGAAATCTTCTTATCCTTTTATTATTTATCTATAGATTAAGGTGGAGATTGGTTACACGGAGGGATGGTGATATAGATGATTGAGAAGAAGATCTAGGGCATTTAGATCTTCTTTGAAGGGTAGTGTTACTGGTGTGTGATCGAAGAAGGATGTTAGGGATCTATTTTTGACTTGTTTGAAGTCATGGGATCGAGTGGATTCAAGATGAATTTTAAGATGTTTGATGGCAAGGAGAACTTTACCCTTTGGCAGCAAAGGGTAAAGGACTTGTTGGTTCAACAGAGGATCTACAAGATCTTGATAAGAGAAAGGTCGGAAAGGATCAGTGCTGAGGATTGAAAAGAGCTGGAGGAAATTGCTTTCAGCATAATTTAGATGTGCTTGATCAATTAGGTTTTGCCTGAAGTTTGTACAGAGACTACAATAAAGGAGCTCTGGACGAGACTGTAGAACACATACATTAGGAAGAACATGATGAACAAGCTATGGTCAAAAAAATAGCTGTATAGTCTCAGGATGTCCGAAAGCAGAGATCTTGTTGCACATATCCAAAGGTTCAATTAGGTGTGTTCTGAGGTGATGAGTTTGGATGTGAAGATCGATGAGGAGGATCAGGCGTTGCTGCTATTATGTTCTTTTTCAGGTTCGTATGATCCTCTCATAACAACTTTAGTTTATGGAAAGAAGATCCTAAACTGTGAAGAGGTTGTTGGTGTGCTTAGATCAAATGAGCAAAGGAAGAAGATCTACAAGAAAGATCCTAAGTCTGAGATCTTGGCTATGAATAAAAGATAGAAAAGATCAAAGAACAAGGAAAGAAAAAAAATCCAAGGGCAGATCGAAGTCTCATGATCAGAGGAAGATATTGAAATATTTTAAATGTCATCAGCCTGGACACCTGAGGAATGGTTATCCCTTTTTTAGACCAAAAAAAGGAAAGGCCAGTAAGGGAGATGATACAACTTCTATGAGTAGTGGAGAAGATCTGTTAGTTGTATCAGATGGATCCACAGAGTGCGATACTATGTGGATATTGGATTTAGCATGGTTGCACCACTATACTTCTCATCGAAAGAGGTTTGTTACCTATCAGAAGGTCGATGGTGGAAGTGTTAGCCTTGGAGATGATCATCCTTGCAAAGTAGCTAGAGTTGGCTCTATCAAGGTGAGGATGTATGATGGAATTATTCATACATTATCAAATATCAGGCATATATCAGAGTTGAAAAAGAATTTGATTTCTTTGGTCTTCTTGGAGGAGCAGGGTTATGCTTTTAGTAGCCAGGCTAGGTGTGGATGTCTAAAAATTGATAAGAGAGCTTTGGTGGTGATGAGAGGTAGAAGATTAACCAACAATCTTTATAGAATTGATGGCTCTGTGGTCAACGATAGTGCGGAGGTGCTAGCAGCAACATCGGAGAAATAGATTTTATATCGACTGTGGCATTATCGGATGGATCATATGAGTGACCGTGGGCTCACTGAACTTAGAAGAAGAGGTATGATCCTAGCCTAGAAGAAGGAGGGCATAGATTTGTGTGAGTCATGTACCTTCGGCAAACAACATAGCATAAAGTTTGCCGAAAGTACCAAGCACAGTGAAGGAGTGCTAGATTTAGTGCACTCGGATGTATGGGGACCAGCTCCTGTATCAACTAGAGGTGGGGCAAAGTATGTTATCACTTTCATTGATGATTTTCCAAGGAAGGTGTGGGTTTATCTGATTAGAGAAAAATCAGAGGTGTTTGCCCAGTTTATAGCCTGGAGAGCTAAATTAGAGGAGTCTAAGGGACAGGTGAAGTGTATGAGGTCGGATAATGGTAGGGAGTATACTAGCCTGGAGTTCAGGAGATATTATGAGAAAAATGGCATCAAACATCATTATACAGTGAAGATGACTCCCCAACAAAATGGTGTCATGGAGAGAATGAACCAGACATTGACCGAGAAGGCATGGAGTTTGAGGTTGCGGACATCACTTTCAAAATCCTTTTGGGGTGATGCCTTAACGTTTTCTTATTTTCTTATGAATAGGTCCCACATCATAAGCTGAATGGACATATTCCAGAGGAGGTCTGGAGTGGGAAGAAGGTGGAGCTTGGCTACCTGAAGGTTCTCGATTGCCCGATCTATGCACATGTGGAGACAATCGAGAGGAGCAAATTGGACCTGAAATCTCAAAAGATGACATTCATAGTGTATCCACAAGGAGTCATGGGGTACCTGCTATGGGAATCTCAGGCATAGAAGTCAGTGATCAGCAAGAACATTATCTTTGATGAGAAGAGCATCTTGAGGAGGTCTGGGATAGATGGAACTAGGAAGACAAAGGTGAATAGTGGTGGCCAGTTTGAGATAGATGACATGCAGTCCGAATTCTTGTATAGGAGTGTTCTTATTGAGGTGGAGCTGGATAGGAAAAAAGATACTTAGATGGAAGACTAGCATGAAGTGCTAGTAGTTCAGATGGATATGCAGGATCAGCCACAGACATTAGATAGAGATGTGCTAGTGGCAGTGACTTTGCACAAACCCCAGCGTACTATTAGAGATCAGTTAGATATGGCATTGATGAGGTAATCTCCTATGCACTCATCACTACTAATGGAGATCTAGAAAATTATGCAGAGTCTATGGAGAGTGAGGATCAAGATTCATGGATGTAGGCCATGATTGAGGAGATGGAATCACTTGTAAAGAATCAGACATGGTAGCTTGTAGATCTTCCAGAAGGTGCTCGACCTATTAGTTCAAAGTGGATTTTCGTAAAGAAAGAGGCATCTTCAGAACAAGGTGGAGTTAGATTAAAAGCAAGACTTGTAGCAAAGGGATACTCACAAAGGAAAGGAATTGACTACACAAAAATTTTCTCTCCTGTGGTCCATCATACATCTATTCAGGTTTTGCTGTTACTAGTGCCACAGTACAACATGGAGTTAGAACAAATGAACGTAAAGACTATTGGGAATTGTGTCCTAAAAGCCAATCGTTAGCCTATAAACGATTGAGCTACTTTGTATATGTAATTGATCATTGATAAATAAAATACTTTGACATGTTTTTCATCACAAGTTTTCATCTTCTAATGAACTCCATTTTTGTGATGATGTTTGTTGGGGATAAATCCTGCTCCCACTGAAATCCAGCCTGATGCTTAGCCTAACACAACCGATAATCACAGAAGAGCTTTAATTGAGAATTCTTCCTCCAGCAGTCGAGTCCCACCCAATTTTCTCCAGCAGTCGAGCTCATTCAGTAGCCAAACTTCTCCAGTGGCCGATCCCAATCGAACTCCTCAGCGGCCAAACTCCTTTTGGATTTCTTCTTTAGTCGGACTTCTATAGGAGCCAAATTTCTTCCAGATCTCTCCTTCAGTCAGACTCCTACGGGAGCCAAACTCCTTTTGGATCTCTCCTTCGGTTAGACTTCTATAGGAGCTGAACTCCTTCTAGATCTCTCCTTCTGTCGAACTCCTATGGGAGCCAAACTCCTTCCAGATTTCTCCTTCAGTCGAACTTCTGTAGGAGCCAAACTTTTTCTAGATCTCTCCTTCAATCGGATACCTCCAGGAGCCAAACTCCTTCTGGGCTCCTCCTTCAGTTGGATTTCTATAGTAGCCAAACTCCTTTCGGATTTCTCCTTTAGTCGGACCTTTGTAGGAGCCGAACTCCTTCTGGATCTCTACTTCAGTTGGATTCCTATGGGTGCCGAACTTGTTTCAAATCTCTTCTTTAGTCGAACTTTTGTAGGAGCCGAACTTCTTCCAGATCTCTCCTTCTGTCGGACTCCTATGGGAGTTGAACTTCTTCTAGATTTCTCCTTCAGTCGGACTTCTACAAGAGCCAAACTTTTTTCAGATCTCTTCTTCAGTTGGATACCTCCAGGAACCAAACTCCTTCTGAACTCCTCCTTTAGTCGAACTTCTATAGGAGCCAAACTCCTTTCAAACTTCTCCTTCGATTGAACTTCTCTACCAATCGAACTCCTCTTGGACTTCTCCATCAATCAAACTCTGTCAAGATTCCTCCAGTGGATTACTTTCAGATTTCAACTAGCATTCCTCTGGAATGATCCCCTTTGGTCGTGTTCCCTTTAGAAGTCCAAACACTCTTGGAATTGATGTATGTCAAAGTTCTTCACCAACCAATGCCTGCTTCCTCCAAACTTTGACTATTAAATCTCAACGAATGGCCACTTCATGGTAACGGACACCACTCTCCATAACAAACTCCACATAGTCCCGAGCGGTCCACTATCGAATGGCCACATCACAACAACGGATATCTCTCTCTATAACAAACTCCACGTGGCCCCGAGCGGCCTACTACCAAAGGGCTACATCACAACAATGAACATCTCTCTCCATAACAAACTCCACATAGTCCCGAGTGGCCCACTATCGGACGGTTACAACAAGCTCCATCTATAAAAAGAGATCCTCCAAATATGTTTTCTCTAAGCTCTCTTCTTCTTCTCGAAACTTTGCTGAATTCTTGCTTGAGCACTCCATTTCTGTTGGCCAAAAGAGCTGACTTGATCATCGGAGGGTCCTGCCGGAGCCACCACCACCGACTCTGGATGAAACTTTGTTTTGCAGGTCATTGATGGTGACCTTTTCTTCCTTAACTCTAGTTCAATCCGACATCAATCAGATTCTACACCAACAAAGTCCTTAGGACTATTTAGCTTTGATAAAGAGATGATTTATCGATTAGTCTTTAAATTTGTTCATGATCAACTGTTAATTAGGACAAAAGCATCTATCAAGCATAGGTCACTGTATGCCATATAGGTTAGTTATCCTCTTAACCAAGAAGTGTGGAGATATCGGTATGGCATATAGATGAGATGTATGGATACATCGTCATTGAACAAGATCAACTCCAGAGCATTCTGCTGTCGAGGATGTCTTTGATGGGATATAGGTATAATGTCCCTTAGACATGAGATCACCTCAGTGACTTGCAAGCAACATATTATGCTTTGATACCAGACTAACTAAATTTTTAATTCAATAATAGAAGACTTCTAGGCACAGTCACGTACTTGCAATGTCGATGTGTGATCAAAATGGAATTAACCACTCTAAGAGTTGGGGAAGAATTTATCACTGAATTTTATTATAGCAAAACCTTGGCCAGGGTAGTCCATCAGATTGATTTGATATTTTGTAATACAATATGGGCAATCTGATTAGAGTTGATAGTTGAACTTCAAGATGTGTTACGAGCATTTTTATTAAGGGGATGAATTATATGAAAACTTTATCCGCATGGATTCTAAGGATAGTGTT
Organism: Cocos nucifera; assembly: GCA_006176705.1. Classification (NCBI taxonomy): domain Eukaryota; kingdom Viridiplantae; phylum Streptophyta; class Magnoliopsida; order Arecales; family Arecaceae; genus Cocos; species Cocos nucifera. The sequence continues at coordinate 174,235 of QRFJ01001679.1, read as the reverse complement.
CTATACATTTGACCTATCCAGTCATCGGGTATCATTGCTAGATGGTCACTTCGATTGCTATAAAAATTTATTTTTATACTACTGACTTAGGTTCGGATCTATGAGGTCACACATATTAGAGCTCATGTTCTGATCAGATGGTTGATCAACATTGAGAATCATTCTAGGGTTAAATGATCAATACGATTAATGTTTAACCTAGTGCAAGTTTTGCAGGAGGATTGATTAGCAATTTGATTGTTAATTGACTTAATTTGATTAAGCTAAATGGCTGAGATTAAGTTTAATTAAATATAATTTAATTGGATTTAGTTTGGTCTTTATTGGATTAAGTTCAATTGACTTATTGGATAAGTCAAGTGCAAGAAAAAAACTAGTCCTAGTCTAACTAGGACTTAGGTCAACCCAAATTTCTAATTTGATTAAAAAATTAAATCAAAATTAAATCTAATTTAATTTAATTTAATTTAATCATTAATTGGGTTAGAACCTAATTTAATTTGGTTGAGTTGGTTTTGATTTAATTTGGTTTGAGAAACTGCTTTGATCTTGTTATAGATAGAATCCTAGTAAGACTATGATTCCTCCTTGCGCCACCTTAGTCCCAATGCTCCCCATGCCTATTTTTTAGGTATTTTTCATGAAAATTTCTTTTCTTCCTGATCTTCACATATGGCCCCTCTCTCCTTCTCTTTCTCATATGGTAATTGGGTAGAAAATCAAGTCAAAGAAGGAGTTTGTTTTGATATTAGATTCTGTGAGATAGAATCCTAACAAATCCAAACTCTTCCCAAAAGGTGCCACCCCCTCTCCCAATTAATTTCTCTCTTATTCCACATGAGAAACCCCTTTTTCTATGCACCTTTCCTTGCTAGTACATGCCAAAAATTATGGAGGGGGCGCCCAAGAGTTGGGCACCCCCTTGACTTGCCCTATTTGACCTTTCCTTGTCTAGTATTTGACCGAGACAAGGACTCTTCTTTTCTTATATATTTTGAATGAATTTTGGCTTGAAATATTTATGGGTTATAGATCATTGAGAGGGATTTGAGGTGTGTGAAAATCTAGGAGAGAGAACCTCTGGGCATTGAGATTCAATAGATACAAAACTAAGTGTCTAGGTGAGAGCAAAGAGAAGAAGAAGAGGGTCTTCTTCTAGGGTTGCTGTGTTTATCTCTTTCTTTCCTTCTTCCTTGGGTTTTCTGAGAGTTTCTCACATCTAAAACCTCTTCTCCTCCTTCTCTTTGAAAGAATTCAATCTAGAAGAAAGAAAACATCGGATCAGCCATTGAAGAAAGATCAACGCAGTACTAGCATACTATGCTGATTTCCAGCATCTGGATTTTTGATCGTGATCGTGGGCTCATGTAGATGACTTCTAGAGGCCAGACATGTGTATGGCTTGCAACTTCATCCTCAAGCCTAGATCATTAAGTTAGAATATCTAACTCGCTCAGGTAATATATCCGATCTATTAGTTTTTCATACAAGAATGAGATATAGTGTAGAAGTTGGTTGATGTGATCAACATTTCCTTCTTATTTATTTTTGATTTTAGATTTAAATGCCATACAATAATCATATAATATGATCTTAGATCGAGGAATTATTTGATATTTAAAATTAATTAGATTAATTTTAAGTCTTCAACTACTGATCTAGAAAATATTTCAAGATCTAGCCCTAAAACCCTAGATCTAGTTTCTTTAATCGGTATCAGAGCTAGGTTAATTATTATATGATTATTAATGCATGCTAGGATTATTTTTAAATTAAATTTAATTAATAATATAATATTTAAATTTAAAATTAAAATCTTAGATCATACGAACTATTTTAAGATTGTCCTGCTGTAAATTTTACCCCTTACAGTGCAAAGATCGTCCTAGTTCGTATAGATCTAATATTATTCATAAATTTATTAGATATGATCTGATATTATTTATAATTTATTTGATTTAATAGAGTTTTAAATCTAAAAATAAAATTTTAGATTGCATGGACTGATCTTATAAGGTTGTCCTCCTATAAGGTTTATCTCTTATAGTGAAAAGGTTGTCCTAGTACGTACTGATCTAAAATTTTGATCATAAAATTTTAGATTAGATCTAAGATAATTTATGATCTAATTAAAAATATTTTAATCTAATTTTAATCACCATAAATATATTAGGTTTGATCTAAGTTGACTTATGATTGATTGATGTTGAAATTATTTCAATTACATGAACTTGTTTTGATTAGATCTAAAGTAGTTTCATACTCTTCTTACTTGCATATTGATTATGAATCAAACATGCAACTTGATTAGTAGAACCATGTTGTAAAAATATTTTACAAACATGAAAATTATTTTGAAAAAGCCAAACCCCAATCCTCAGCCCAAAACTTAATTAAGAATTAAGAAGTTGTTTTATTAGGATCTAGGATTATAAATTGAAGATCCTAAGACACGAATCATAACACATTGGCTTAAATGGGTTAGCAAAGATTAGGTCCATTAATTGGGTTAGACCTAGGGTTAGATTAAAGAATGGACTTAATTAGAGAATTGACTAAATCTAATCAACTGTTGTCTTAGATTATGTCAAGGATTCTCTAGATCAATTACAATAGTTGTAGTTGGTCAAGTTCATATCTTTAACGAGACCCAAGATTGACTTGATTCTTGGCTATGCGGTCTAGCATGAACTATTAGATTGATCTAATTAAAACTAATTAAATTGGTTAGTGTCTAAGGTAAATCAGATCGATGGTCTTTAATTAATAGCCTGCTTACCTGGCCATTTCTGATGGTGTCTAAGGCAAGCTTTAGCAGACCCTCCCACTGATCGATTTTACCTGACCTCTTGGTAAAATTATCTTTTGATCAGATCACTTGACTATTCAAGCTGACCGAATCAACTAGGTAAATCAATTTGACTAAGTTAGGTGCTTCTAGACCAGCATATTAATGGTCTTTCTTAAGCTGACTTGATGAAGTTAGTGGGAGGATCATGATAAGCTAGTTAATTTGGCATACTTACTTCTATAAATTAAATTTTTTAAAATTATTAGGTCCCTAAAATGAAATACTTATATGATAACTAGATCATAGCCTTC
>QRFJ01001679.1:138129-170984 GCA_006176705.1 Cocos nucifera | reverse complement strand
AAGAGAGAATAGAACTATCAGAGACACTTAATCAGAAGTGGCTTCAGTGACCGAACCATGGTACGTGTTATTATGCGGCTACGATGCATGAATTTCAGTCAATAGATTGAGATGGCTAGTGAAAGAAAGCTTCAAATGTTGAGGATTTTTTTGGTTAAACATCCCTATTGAGAGTGTTGCCCTAGAAGCCAGAATTGACTGTCACTTATAATACACTTCTAAGGACACTTTATAATTTTGAATATAATTAATAAATGGATTATCTTGTAATCATAGTTTTATTTAAAAGTGTCTGTGATACTCCTTTGAGTTTTTATAATAATGATAATTCAAATTTTTAGGAGTTGAAATTTTAAGACATGAATTTCATAATTTAACTCATAAACTACTCCCTGACCATGAGTCATCACGAGGATGGTGATTGATCCGAAAGATTGATGTATGATCAACTTTCTTAGGATAGAGCGTGTCTTGAGTCTATGGTGTGGAAAGACATTAGGTGAGAGTAATAGGTATCGTTAGAGAATGAGGGCACCAAGCGTGAACCATCTTGAGTAGTCCATAAGGAAGTCTACCTTCTCATTGATGACTGACTCGATATTGAAGTGGTTGTCCGGTTCTTTGATGAGGTCATCGATAGTTCACCTTGAGGTGTTATATTAACTACACCAAAACTCGTCTCCTAGCCATTTGGAACCTTGAGGTGTATATTGGCTATAGCATGTTTCATTATAGGAATTGGATTGCACAATAGGGATCTATCTACCTCGGTAGATGAGATAGCTCTATGAAAATCACGAGATTGAGTTTCATAAAAGCCCAATGCGCATGGTAAAGGAAGATGGTAGTGATGAAGGGAAATCCTGAATTTTCCAGGTCCAGGTTCGTTCAGATCTGATCAGATCAAGAGATATATTTCAAAATTTTTCTCTTGATCCCAATCAGATCTTGGGATGTTTCAGATCTGATTTTATTATTTTAATAAAGAAATAAAATAAAGATAAATTAAATCAAATTTAATTTACCTGATTTGGGTAATCCTATTACCCTGTTGATGATCCTGATTTGCAGCGGAAGGTTCTGGATCTAGCCACGCAAGCGCCTGGCCTCTACCGGTATCCACTCGGGCTGGATCTGGAGATCCTCTTCTTCTCTATCACACCTCCAAAAATCAGATCTGGATCTGATCTGGAGGATCTTCAAAACTCTTTTGAAGATCTGCAGTCGTCCTTTTGCAGCAGTGCAGCCTTCTTGCTTTTGATCGCCTTTCTTTGATCTGAATCGCACCAACTAAGGTCCAAAACTCCTTTTGGACGTGGAGAGCAAGGGGAGAAGATGGTTTGGCATGGAGGAAGAGGGGAGAGGCAGCCTTGGGGCATGGGGTTTGATCTCAATTGAATTGCATTAGATTAGGGTTGGGCGCAGGGTCTTATTTATAGACCTGACTTGTGATCCAACTCCTCTTCCTCTCCAACCAATCACAACCCTTTGTGAAATCAGATCTAAATCTGATTGGTTGGAATAGAGACCCCTGGATTCCTCCTTAGAGGGTGCCTAAGACCAGTCAAAGTTGGATTCTTAGTAGAACTCTGAATTGGAATCCAAAAGGGAGGTGGAGTCCTTGTCCAACAAGGACTCCTAGGCGCCTCCAACTTGGGCTCACGCCACCCTTGGCGTGCGCCCTTCTCCTTGCCAGGTTCTGGCAGGGGGACAGGCCCCCACCAGCTCTCCAATAGGTGCATGACATGTGGTCAAAAGTCAAAGGGTCAATGGTCAACGTTTGACCAGTCAAAGGTAGACTTTTGACCAAAGTCAAAGAACAAGAAATGGCAGGTGACCAAAAATGGCAGGTAATGTCTTACAAATAAGACAACCTATTCTGACTTGGACAACCTCCAGTCAGACCATATGAAGGCCTCTGATTGAGCACAAACTCCTTTGGCTCAGTCAGGACAACTTATTTATGATAGTAAAAGAAGAACGTTAGGTTCAATCGAGTGCTAGCACGATTTCCTTGAACCTAATTGAATCTCATTCAGATCAATTGAACTAGATCAGTTCAATTGATGATCACCAGATTCAAACCCTTGTTTGTGTGACCCAGTTAGGTTCAGTTCTGTATGGTAATGGGATATGTCATGATCTCTATCATCGACATCATCGAAACTCCTTTCGATGGATCAGAACTCTTCTGATTCGAACAGCTAGAATGATCGATCATCTAAATCATTCTAATTGCTCCCAAAATCCACCAGTGACACCTAGCAGTATATGGTGGCAACCCATCAGAGCTGAATGTGAACCTCTTGGTGCAGCTACCTGTGTGATTCAGTTCTTCTATCTTGAGCCCCGATCAGATTAGGGTTAAGGTGAAACTCGTCAAACCCTAGTCTCTGTCATATGATGTAATCATTCGATTCGAGTCCAATGTGAAAATCTAAATAGAAACTCTTTCTATTATTTCACTCTACCATGGCCATGGATTTCTGGACTTGATTCTCATGATCATCATAGGGCTACTCCTCTACCACCGAGGTAGATAGATTCCATCTTGATGCAATCCAGTTCCTACAATGAACATGCTATAGCCAACATACACCTCAGGGTTCCATATGGCTAGGAGACCGAGTAATGGTGTAGTCAAACTATAACACCCTCAAGGTGAACTGCCGATGCATCTCAGGTCAAAGAACCAGACACACTACTGCAGCATCGAGTCAGTCATTGACGAGAAGGTAGACTCCCTAATGACTACTCGAGGTGGTCACGCTCAGTGCCCTCGTTCTCTAACGAGTACCTGTACTCTCGCTCCGGTGTCTCCACACCGTAGACTCAAGACTCATCTACTAAAGAGAAGCGATCGTACACCAATCTTCCGGATCAATCACCATCCTCGTGATGATCCTATGGTCGGGAGCTGTTTATGAGTTAATAATGATTATTCATGTCTTAAATTTTCAACTCTTGAAAATATGAATTATCATTACCATTAACTCAAAGGATGTATCACAGACACTAAATACACAGGTGTGATAGAAAATAACCCATTTCATTAATTATAGTCAAAATTACAATTTTGCCCCTAGAAGTGTATTATAAGTGTCAGCCAATTCTGGCTTCTAGGGCACATATATTTGATTCATAATCAATATATTTGATTCATAATCTATATGCAATTTAAATAAACATAAAACTACTTTAGATCTAATCTAAATAGGTTCATGTAATTGAAACAGTTTTAATAATAATCAATCATAAATCTTCCTAGATCAAATCTAACACATTTATGATGATTGAAATCAGATTAAAATATTTTGAATTAAATTATAAAATATCTTAGATCCAATCTAAAATTTTATGATTAATATTTTAGATCAGCATGTACTAGGACAACCTATTCACTATAAGGAATAAACCTTACAATAGGACAATCTTATGGCAGTCCGTGCAATCTAAAATATTTTATTTTTTTTAATTTTAAATTTAATAATTAGATTATAAATTAGATCTAATCTAAGAAATAATCTGAACATGTATAAAAATCATGTAATAAGAACCTAGGCTCCAATACCAGTTGAAGGAACCAGATCTAGAATTTCACAGATATATCTTAAAATTTTTTCAAGATCTTACAGTGAAAGACTTAAATAAATCTAAAATTTATTTAAATAAACTTGTAAATACCTAGATCTTAGATCTATTACATAATCAAGGCATGATATTAAATCAGAAATTATAATTGAGTAAGAAAGAAAAAAGGTTGATCAAATCAACCTAGATCTACACTACATCAAATGCAGGTATGAAGTTTATAGATCAAATCTATTACCTGAGTAAGTTAGACATTCTAACTTACTGATCTAGGCTTAAGGATGAAGTCACGAGCTGCACACACATCTGGCCTCTAGGAGTCATCCACATGAGTCTACGATCTCTAATCTGAAGTTCGATGCAGGAAATCATTACAGCATGCTAGTACTGTGCTGATCCTTCTTCGACGGTCGATCCGATGCTCCCTTCTTCGAAATTTGGAATCTCCAAAATATAAGAAGGAATATGAGAGTTTTCTGATCTAAGACTCTCTTAAAAAAAACTAAAAAAAAAGGAGGAGAGAATAAAAATAAAACAGCCCTAGAAGAAGACCCTCTTCTTCTTCTCATTTCTCTCACCTAGACACCTAGTTTGGTGCCTATGGAACCCCCATGCCCATAGACCCTGTTCCTCTAATTTTTTCACACCCCAAATATCTCCAAAATCTCTATGTTTTATAACAAATTAAAACAAAATTCATCCAATAAATAAGAAAAAAGAAGACTCCAAATTAGATCAAATTTCTAGACTAGGAATATCCAAACATGGGAAGTTATTGGGGTGCCCAACTCTTGGGCGCCTCCTCCATAATTTTTGGCATGGACCAGCAAGGGAGGGTGCACAAAAAAGGAGATTATTTTCATGAAATAAGAGAAAAATTAATTAAAAGAGGGGGTGGCACTCAAGGGAAGATGTTTTGGTCAACAAGGATTCTATCTCATAGAATCCTAAGTAAAACCAATTCCTTCTTTTACTTGGTCTTCCACCTAACTTCCAAATATGACTTGGAGGGAGAGATGGGATGTAGAAATCAGGAAGAAAGAGATTTTCCATGAAAAATACCAAGAAAATAGGTATGGAAGGACATTGGGACCAAGGTGGTGCAAGGAGATAGGGAGTCCTAATCATACTAGGACTCATATTTTGACTTGGTCAAACAAGATCTTTTAACCAAATAAAATCAAGATTAAACCAATCCAATTAAATAAGACCCTAACCCATTAAAGAACTTAATTAAATTAGATTAAATCAAACTTTAATTCTGATTTATTTTTCTAATCAAATTAGAAAAATTGGATTAATTCTAGTCCTAGTTAGACTAAGACGAGTTCTTTCCTTGCACATTGGCTTATCCAATAAATCAATTGGACTTGATCCAATCAAGCCCAAACTAAATCTAATTAAATTATATTTAATTAGACTTAATTTTAGCCTATTGGCTTAATCAAATTAAGTCAATTAATAATCTAATTGCTAATCGATCCTCCTGTAATACTTACACTAGGTTAAATACAAATCGTATTGATTGTTTAACCCTAGAACGATTCTTAATCGTTGATAAATCATCTAATCAGATCATAAGCTCTAATGTGTGTGACCTCACATGTCTGAACCTAAGCTAGTAGCATAGAAATCAATTTTTGCACCAATCAAGGTGACCATCTAGCAATGATACCCGACGGTCGGATAGGTCGAAGGTGTAGAACACCATCCTTAGAACCCATGCGGATATAGTTTCCATACAATTCATCCCCTTGACCATAATGCTTGTAGGACACATCAGAATTCAATTATCAACTCTGATAGTGATCAATTCCATCTTGATCATACTCTGACTTCGTAAGTACTTGACTGTACCTAGAAGCCTTCCGTTGTTGAATTAGAAATTCAGTTAGTCCGATACCAAAGCACAGTGAGTTGCTTGCAAGTCACTAAGGTGATCTCAGATCTATGGGATACTTATACCTATATCACATCAAAGACATTCTCATCAGCAGAATGCTCTAGAGTTGGTCACATTCAATGATGATGTATCCATATATCTCACCTATATGCCATAACAGTGTCTCCACACACCTTGGTTAAGAGGACAACCAACCTATATGGCATATAGCAACCTATGCTCGATGGACGTTGTCGTCCTAATCAATAGCCTATCATTTGATCGTGAATAAATTTAAGGACTAATCGATAAATCATTTCTTTATCAAAACTAAGTAGTCCTAAGGACTTCATCACAATAGTGGTGTTCATTAGAAGATGTAAACTTATGATAAAAAAAGATGCCAAAATATTTTTTATTAATTAATAAATTAATTATAATATTTTAATCATCAATAGGCTGACGATTGGCTTTAGATCATAATTTCCAACATAGAGACATTCTCTATAGCAGAATGCTCTATAGTTGGTCATGTTTAATGATGATGTACCCATAAATCTCACCTGTATGTCATACCAGTATTTTCACACTCCTTGATTAAGAGGACAACCAATCTATATGGTATATAGCGACATATGCTCGATAGGCGATGTCATCCTAATTAATACCCTATTATTTGATCATGAACAAATTTAAGGATGAATTGATAAATCCTCTCTTTATCAAAACTAAATAGTCTTAAGGACTTTATCACAACAATGGAGTTCATTAGAAGATGTAAATTTTTGATGAAAAAAGATGCTAAAATATTTTTTATTAATTAATAAATTAATTATAATATATCAACTATCAACAGGCTAATGATTGATTTTAGCACATAATTTTCAACACATTCTACTATCGAGAATATCTCTGATGGGATATAGGTATTGAACGGAAAACCAACAGGATTCAAAGCATGCTTTTTGAAACATTTTCAAAATATATATAGCAGTAGAAGCAAAATTAATCTACATTAATTCTATGCATGCTACGATCTAATCATAAAATCCTACTCAAGATCTTTGACATATTAATATGCATTAGAAAAATAAAATGTAATCGATCAGCAAATCGCATTTGCTGATTGATTTATGTTCAAAACATAATACCTATGCACGGATAGATGATCACTGCAATCTAGAACCACCAAAAAATCGCTCCCATGTCATGCTGAAGCCACATACATATCCGACCTCTATGGTGAGTCCACATGAAGCCCTTGGTTCTGATTAGCTCTGTTGGAGTGCTAGTTTCTCGCTAGGGCCTTCGACAGCTAACCTTTATCAATCCAATCGATGAACTGCTCCTGATCTTTTGGATGCTCCAAAAATTAAAAGATGCATTGAAGGAAGATGAGATGCTGGTGAAAGTCAGTGGAGTTCTAGCACTCAAACTCTCCACCAAAATATAGAGCCCCCACTCTAGGATTCAGCATGTTATGGTATCAACTCATCTTGATACCAAACTATTGGGATATCAGCTACTCTGATACCACTTATTAAGGATCTAGTACCAAATTATTATGGTAGAAAAAAGAAAAAAATAAAATAAGAAAAAAATCAAGTACATGGATTAGCCTAAAGGCTCACCTCCATGGGACATGCAAAGCTTCACTATGAAAGAAAAAAATAGATACAAGAGGAGAACACCCACTCTCAACTCATAGTATACAAATCTCTCTCCACTTGAAGATACCCTTATAAAATCTCTCTCAAAATCCAAAGAAGATCCACAAAAGCTATAAGATGCTCTATCCTTACAGCCTTCTCACTGGATGCTATGCACTTATTGTTTCTCTCTCTAGTAGGCTGCACATACTTGGCACTCTGCCAAGCTCCTCTCGACGACTGTCTGAGCCTCTCTACATGCCTCTCATGCCACATGCTCCATCTTTTCAGCTCCACAGCACCTAAGCCTTTTAAATAGGATGAGAATCCTCTTCTCAATAGTTCATAGGAATCCTAAAAGGGCTGATTCGCCTAATATGAGTCGAACATGACCTTGATGAAGTTTTGGAATGTCTCTGACCTTCAGATCATGACCGCAACCCTCCATGACCGCTGGATCCTGTGGTCCACATGCAACTCCCATAGATCCCTTGGATTAATTATAATACAAGTCCAAATAGAAAAATCCCATCGTATTCTATTTGCCTCTGTCGAGCCAGCTCGATCAGGGGTCGAGCTTGCTCCATTGCATCTTACTCGAACTCCAGCTGCCTGTCCATCTGAGAGAGCCGGCTTGAACCATAGTTTGAGCCGGCTCGATCTCAATCCAAACTGGCTCGATTGGATATCAGAGCTGGCCTGACTGTTGTGCTAAAAATTGATTCTCTTTTTTTTGTGGATCGAATTTGAGGCATCAAATTCTAATAATCTCCACTTGAACTCGACATTCAGCCCCTACCTGACTTTGAGAGCTTATGATCCATCTCGCCCCCATGCCCTGACGCACGCCTACTAATCATGGATGGGGAAACATAGGAGTCGAGCTAGGCTATTCGATCCCACCTCTCTCATGGACTGTGTCTACTTTGACCAAATACCTACTTGAAGAATTCTTCTATGGTAATAGGAACTTCACTCTGAGACATCACCACTCATCCTCCTGAGTCTTCTGTCTCGTGTCTGATCCATCTCTACCAAGAGCTCCACCTTGCACTGGGCTCCCTCTAGCTCCTAAAGCTCCATCTCGCATTGGGCTTCCTATCAGATAGTAATATCCTCTTATCTTCTTCTTTTCCTCTAATATCATCTTATCATCATGTATGACCTTCAGGATTCCATCATTAGCTATCCATCTATAGCTATTTAAATTCAGTCTGCTCAGTGAGATAAGATTTTGCTTAAAATCTGGTATGTATCGGACCTCCCCCAATCTTCTCACTGCACCATCATATGTCTTCCAGCTAACCATTCCGATGCCTCTAATCGCATAGCTCAATCCATTCGGTAGATAAACAGTGCCATCATTGCTCTTCAGGGGGTCAAACTGCTCCTTTCTATGACAAACATAATCTATGCATGCAAAATCTAAAATCCACTATTGGGAAGAACTAGATAACTCATTAAATATCTTTAAAACATCATCATCTAACTTGCTACTAGCCGTCACTGCAGTGGCCCTCGTTCAATCCTTGAGTTATGGGCAATCCTTGACTCGATGCCCCAACTCATCGTACCTATAGCATCTGATCTTGCTAGGATCTCTCATCTTAGACCTGGATCATCCTTCTCCCAATCCTCTATCGCTCCATCTACTGCCTCCTACTCCTTCAGAAATTATCAAAGATGAGCTACCATCACTTGAGCTCGAAGCTGGATTCTCCCTCCTGAGGACCTCATTCTGGAGTATCGCTATAGTGACCTCATTCATCTTGATGGTGCTCTTTTCCACTAGAAGAGTAGTCACCAAGGACTCATACAAAGGGGGGAGCAATGCTAGCAATACCAACTCCCTAGTCTTCTCAACTTTTTTACCAATGCTAAGGAGGTTGGTAAGGATCTTCTGAAAGTTGAATAGATGCTTTCACATGCTCTAGCATTCATACATCCATAGTTGATAGAACTGCCTCCAAAAGAATAGCATGTTGGTGAGTGACTTCATCATATATAACTCCTCGAGCTTCAACCATAGCACCATCGAGAAAGTCTCACCATGTATATGGATCACCACATCATCTGCTAGGTACAAGTCAATCGTGCTCACCATCTGTATCTGGATCTACTTCCAATACTTCACCTCTATGGTGGCTGGTGTCTCATCATATAAGAAAGCATCGATCAACCCATGTTGGATGAGGAAATCCTTTAATCTTGCTTTCCATAAGGAGAAATTGTCATTTCCATTGAACCTATTGAAGGAGAAAACCTACTTTTCGAATCAGGTTTGTTCAGATCTGATTGGATTAGGAGGGATATTTCAAAAATTTTTTCTCTAAGATCCTAATCAAATTTGAGATTCCTCAGATTTGATATTATTGATCTAATAATAAAAATAAAATAAAAATAAAAATTAAATCTAATTTAATTATATCTTTATTTTGGATAATCCAATTATCCTGTGATGGTCCCGATGTTTGCCTGAGGTTTGGGATGTAGCCAAGCAATCGCCTGGCCTCTACCCATATCCACTCAGGCAGAATCTGGAGATCTTCTCCTTCTCAATCAATCTTCCAAAAATTAGATATAGATCTAATCTTGAAAATCTTTAGAACTTCTTTTGAAGAACTGTCGTTGTCTCTTGCAGCAGTGCTATCTTCTTCCTTTTCTGGCACCTTTCACTTACTTCGATCACACCTTATTCATGCCCAAAACTCCTTAGGCATGGAGAGGAGAGAGAGGACCAGAGGGTGGCATGGAGAAGGAGGGAGAGAGTTTTTGTGGCATGGGCTAAAGGTAGAAGCATTAAAAACCTAGGCGTAGGTAGGGTTTATATAGACCTTACTGCGCAATGCAATGCCACATCGTCCCGATCAATCACGGCCCTTTGAGATATGAGATCTAAATCCGATTGGTGGGATGATATCATCTAATCCAATTAGATGGAAGACCCTTAAAACTCTCCTACGATAGCACCAAGACTGGATTTAACAAAAGTTCATGGCACCACGGACTTTAATCCCCTTAAGCAACCCTAAGTCCCATCTGCATGGGACTCCAGCTTTTTCCTCATGGGGTGCACACCTCTCTAGGCATGCACCCTCTTCCTATCTATATTTTAGTAGTGGAACAAGTCCCCAGGTACTCTTCTATAGGTGCATGACATATGGACAGATGTCTAAGTGTCCAGGGTCAGTATTTGATCAATGTCCGAAAACAAGATTTAGCAAGTGATAAAAAATGGTAGGTGTTATTTTAAATTTATCTCATAAATTAACACAATCCTTTTCTGACCTGGACAAGCTCCAGTCAGATCAAGTAAAGATTCCTGAGTGAGCCCAAATATATTTGGGTCAGTTGAGACAAGCTTTAATGATTGTTAAAGGAGAACATTAGGCTCAATCGTGTGCTAGCACAATTTTCTTGAGCCTAATTGAATCTTATTCAAATCAATTAAACTAGGTTAGTCTAATTGATGACATCCAGATCCAAACCCTCATTTGTGTGATCCAGTTAAGTTTAGTTTCGTATGGTAATGGGATACATCACGATCTCTATCATCGACATCATCAAATCATCTTTTGATGGATCAAAACTTTTCTGATTCAGACAACTAGTATGATCAATCATCTAAATCATTCTAATTGCTCTCAAAATCCATTAGTGACACCTAGCAGCATATAATGGCAACCCATTAGAACTGAAAGTGAACCTCTCGATGCAGTTACCTGTATGATTAAGTTCCTCTATCTTGAGTCCCGATCGGATTTGGGTTAAGGTGATCTCGTCAAACCCTAATTTTCGTTATATGAATTAATTATTCGATTCAAGTTCAATATGAAAACCGTAATAGAAACTATTTCCATTATTTTACTCTACCATGGCCATGGGCTTATGGACTTGATTCTCATGATCATCATAGGGCTGCTCCTCATCTACCAAGATAGATAGATCCCCTATTTTTGCAATCCAATTCCTACAATGAACATGCTATAGCCAACATACACCTCAGGATTTTGAATGGCTAGGAGACCGAGTTATGGTATAGTCAAACTATAACACCCTCAAGGTGAACTACCGATGCACCTCAGATTAAAGAACCTGACACACCACTGCAGCTTCGAGCCAATCATCGATGAGAAGGTATACTTTCTTATAACTACTCGAGGTGGTCATGCTCAGTGCCCTCATTCTCTAACAAGTACCTTTATTCTCACTTCGGTATTTCTACATCGTAGATTCAAGACTCATCTATCCAAAAGAAGTGATCGTATACCAACCTTCCGGATCATTCACCATCCTCATGATGATCCTATGGTTGAAAGCATTTTATGAGCTAATAATGAAAATTCATGTCTTAAATTTTTAACTCTTGAAAATATGAACTATCATTACCATTAACTCAAGAAATGTATCACAGACACTTTCAAATACATACTATGAAAGAAAATAATCCATTTTATTATTTATAGTTAAAATTATAATTTTATTCTTAGAAGTGTATTACAAGTGTCAGCTAATCTAGCTCCTAGGGTACACATATCCAACAAACTTCCACTTGACCTAAAGATAATTAGCTACAAATCTCTGTTCCATCTTCTTAAGATGGGCTTTGATATTCTGCTGGCTCAATGGCTTTGTAAGTGGATCTACCGCATTATCTATAGAGTCAACTCTCTTAACCTCAACGTAATCTTTCTCAAGATAATCGTAGATGAGGTGGTATCGCCGCTCGATGTGCTTTGATTTCTAATGAGATCTTAGCTCCTTAGCAAGGGCTATGGCGCCATTATTATTGCAGTACAGAGGATGACATCCGATGGCATCACTCCGATCTTTGTGGGCAACTTCTTGTACCAAAATGCCTTCTTCGTAGGTTCTGATGTAGTGATGTACTCTGCTTCTATGATGGAATCTGCTATCAGTATCTGCTTGGAACTCTTCCAACTGATGGCACTACCATTACACATAAATAGACTCTTAGATGTTGACTTTCGATCATCTATATTGAACATAAAATCTAAGTCTGTATATCCCTGGACTTGGAGTTCTCTATTACCAAAAACCAACATCATATCCTTAGTTCTTCTCAAATACTTAAGGATACATTTCACAAAAGTCCAGTATTCTTCACTTGGATTTGACTGATATCTGCTTGTGACACTAACAGCATGGGCTATGTCAAGTCATGTACAAAACATGGCATACATGAGGCTTCCTATTGCTGAAGCATAAGGGATCTTGCTCATGCATTCAATCTCCCCAGGTGTGTTGGGACACATTTTCTTGGAGAGATGAATGCCATGTCTGACGAGTACCAACTCCTTCTTGGAGTTTTCCATGCTAAACCTCTTTAGCACTTCCTCTATGTACATCTTCTGTGAAAGACCTAGCATCCTATTCGGTCTATCTCTATAGACCTTAATTTCTAGAATGAATGATGCTTCTCCTAGGTCTTTCATGGAGAATTCTTTAGATAACCATATTTTAACTATGGTCAACATGAAAATATCATTTCCAATAAGGAGGATATCATCCACGTACAGTACGAGGAAGATAATTGCGCTTTCACTGATCTTTTTCAAAACACATGGTTCCTCCTTCTTGATGAAACCAAATAATTTAATCACATCATTAAAATGAGTATTCCAGCTCCGAGATGCTTGCTTAACTCCATATATGGACCTTTGCAGCTTGCATACTTTATGATCAACATCACTGGATGTGAAACCTAGCAGCTATTCCATATAGATATCTTCCTCAAGATATCCATTTAAGAATGCCATTTTCATATCCATTTGCCATATTTTATAATCAAAATAGACTGCAATAGCAAGCAACGTGCGGATGGATTTTAGCATAGCTAGTGGCGAAAAAGTATCCTGATAGTCAATGCCTTCGTGCTGACTATAACCTTTTGCCACTAATCTAGCTTTGAATATCTCCACATTCCCATATGCACCAATCTTTCTCTTGTAGATCCATTTACACGCAATAAGTACTATACCTTCTAGTTGATCTACCAGGGTTCAGACTTAGTTTGAGTGCATCGAGTCAATTTTTGACTTCATTGCCTCTAACCATTTCTCAGAGTCGATATCCGATATCGCCTCGTTATAGGTTTTGGGATCATCACCATGAACTCCATTACCTACGAGGAATATTTTCTCTATTTCCTCTAAAATGGTACCTAAGTACCTCTCAGGGGGATAGAAAATCCTTTCCGATCTACAAGGTGGAGGAGGTAGTGATTGTATTAGCTCAACCTAATTTGGTTCTATAGAGTCCTTAGCTCATAGCTCTTGTGAGATTTTCTCCTCAAGCTTGATTTACTTTCCAATGCCACCATCTTGAATAAACTATTTTTCAAGAAAGATGGCATGCCGACTCATAATCACATTGTGGTCTTCTGGAATGTAGAAATAATATCCTAATGACTCTTTAGGATATCCTATGAATCAAGCTCTAAAGGACCTATAGTCTAACTTATCCATTTGCTATCCTTTGACATGAGCCAGACAATCCTAAATTCCAAGATGACTCAGACTTGGTTTCTTACCATGCCATATCTCATACGGTATGATAGGAACGATTTTAGAGGAAATCCTATTCAGTAAATATATAGTAGTTAACAGACTAAATCCCTAAAAATAATTAGAAAGGTTTGTGAAGCTCATCATGGATCGGACCATATCTAATAGGATCCGATTTCTTCATTCTAAAATTTCATTGAGTTGAGGTATTCCAGGTGGAGTCTATTGAGAGACTATGCCATATTGCTTGAGATAGTTCAAAAATTTTCGACTAAGATATTCACCTTCTCGATCTGATCGAAGAACCTTAATGAATTTTTCAGTTTGCTTTTTCACTTCATGTTTGAATTCCTTAAATTTTTCAAAGGCTTCATATTTGTATCTCATAAGATACACATATCCATACTGAGATAAATCATCGGCAAAGATTATGAAGTAGACAAAGTTATCTCTAGCTGGCACATCTAATGAGCCGCACACATCAGTATGTACTAGGGCAAGTAGATCCGTAGCACTTTCCCCATGTCCTACAAAGGAGAGCTTAGTCATTTTGCTATGAAGACATGATTCATAAATTGGATATGACTCGAAAGTCAATAGACTCAATAGCTCGATTTTCTCTAATTTGCTAGCCCCATCTTCTGCTATATGATCTAGCCTTAGGTACCTTAGATACCTATCGTTTGGACTATCCCTGAATTGTTTTGATCCTATGGCATTCATATTTTGCTCTATATTAAAGATAGATACATCAATATGTAACTGGTAGAGATTGTTAATAAGAAAATCACTTATAATTTTATTTCTTTCAAAAAGAATATTACAATGGTCCTTAAGAAAACTAATTACATATGCTTCTTGTGCTAAACATGAAACAGAAATCAAATTCTTGCTTACAGCAGGTACATAATAACAATGCTTAAGTACTAAATCTAAGCTAGATGGTAGTTGAAGAGGATAGGTGTTAGATATGTGTGCCCTAGAAGCCAGAATTGGCTGATACTTGTAATACATTTCTAGAGAAAAAATTATAATTTTAACTATAAATAATAAAATGGATTATTTACTATCATAAATGTGTATTTAGTGTCTGTCATACATCCCTTGAGTTAATGGTAATGATAATTCTTATTTTCAAGAGTTGAAAATTTAAGACAAGAATTTTCATTAACTCATAAAATGCTCGCGACCGTAAATCACCATGAGGATGGTGATTGATTTAGAAGGTTGGTGTACAATCACTTCTTTATAGTAAATGAGTCTTGAGTCTATAGTGTTGAGACACTAGAGCGAGAGTACAGATACTCATTAGAGAACGAGGGCACTGAGCATGACCACCTCGAGCAGTCATATGGAAGTCTACCTTCTCGTCGATGACTGGCTTGAAGCTGCAGTGGTGTGTCTGGTTCTTTGACCTGAGGTGCATCAGCAGTTCACCTTGAGGATGTTATAATTTGACTACACCATGACTCAATCTCCTAGCCATTCAGAACCCTGAGGTGTATATTGGCTATAGCATGTTCATTATAGGAATTAGATTGTACCAAGAGAGAATCTATCTACCTCGGTGGATGAGAAGCAGCCCTATGATGATCATGAGAATCAAGTCCTTAAGCCATGGCCATGGCAGAGTGAAATAATAGAAAGAGTTTCTATTAAAGTTTTCACATCGAACCTGAATCGAATGATTAAATCATATGATGGAAATTAGGGTTTGACGAGTTCACCTTAACCCTAATCTGATCGGAGGCTCAAGATAGAAGAACTTAATCACATAGATAGCTGCATCGAAGAGGATTCGTTTTCAATTCTGAATGGGTTGCCACCATATACTATTAGGTGTCACTGAGTAGGATTTTGAGAGCAATTAGAAATGATTTAGATGATCGATCATTCTAATTGTATGAATCAGAATAAGTTTTGATCCATTGGAAGGTGTTTCGGTGATGTCGATGATAAAGATCATGACATATCCCATTACCATACAGAACTGAACCTAACTAGATCACACAAACAAGAATTTAGATATGGATATCATCAATTAAACTAATTCAGTTTAATTGATTTGATTAAGATTCAATTAGGTTTAAGAAAATCATGCTAATACATGATTGAGCCTAACGTTCTCCTTTTACTATCATTAAAAGTTGTCTCAATTGAGCCAAATATGTTTGTGCTCACTCAGATACCTTTACTTGATCTGACTAGAGCTTGTCCAGGTTAGAAAAGGATTATCTTAATTTATGCAATAAATTTGAGACAACACCTACCATTTTCCATCATCTGCTAATTCTTGTCTTTTGACTTTGGTCAAACATTGACCTTTGACACTTAGACATCTGTCCATGTGTCATACACCCATAAGAGAGCAGATAGGGACTTGTCCCCTTGCTAGAAATTAGAAAGAAGGGGGTGCATGGCTAGGGAGGCTTGCACCCTTGGATAGGGATGCCTGGAGTCCCATACAAATGGAATTGTAGATTGCTTCTTGGAATCAACTTAGGTAGGTGCCTAAGACTCAGGTTTGACTAGTCTTGGCACCACCTAAGGATGATTTGAGGGGGCTCTCATTTGATTGGATCAGATGATGTCATCCTAATAATCAGATTTAGATCTGATTGCATGAAGTAATGTGATTGGCTGGGATGATGTGGCACTGCATGGCGCAGTAGGGTCTATATAAATCCTGTCTGTGCCAAGCTTTACAAAAGTTCTCTCTTAGCCCATGCCCCAAGGCTGCCCCTCTCCCTCCTCCATGCCATCTTCAGGTCCTCTCTCTCCTCTCCATGCCCAAGGAGATTTGGGTTCCATTTTGGTGCGATCCAGACAAGAGAAAGGTGACGAGAAAGGAAAAAGACAACACTGCTGCAAGAGACGATTCCAAATCATCAAAAAAAATTTTGAAGATCCTCTAATTCAGACCTAGATTTGATATTTAGAAAGATAATAAAAAAAGAGAGAATCTTCAGATCCAGTCTGAGTGGATATCGATACAGGCCAGGCACTTGCATGGCTAGATGCAGAACTTTAGGCAATCAACAGGATCATCATAGGATAATCTGATTACCCAACAAAAGGTACAAAATTAAATCAAATTTAATTTTTTTTATTTTATTTTATTAGATCTATAAAACTAGATCTAAAATATCTCAGATCTAATCTAGATTTAAAAGAAAAATTTTTGAATTATCTCTCTTGGTCCAATCAGATCTGAATGAACCTGATCTAAGAAATCAGGATTTTCCATTCAACTGGTATCAGAGAAAGGTTCTAATAAATTATTTAAATATAATTTTATTTTAATTTTAATCTAATAATTAGATGATTTTAGATATCACATGATATGTGATTAGATCTAAAATTAGAAAAATTAAAATTAAATAATTTAGATCTAAGTTTTAAAAGATGGGTGACTAGTTGTAAAATAGAAATGCTCTATACATAGTCTTGCATGTTCATAATTTAATTTGATTAAGTTATAATTTTAGATCTATTTACTTTACTATTTTTTGATATTATAAATATTATAATAACATCTAAAAAATAGTAAATAAAATTATTTAATTTTTGGATCATATGAGATATGATGAATGCATGTTTAGACTAGTTGTAGA
This sequence comes from Cocos nucifera, assembly GCA_006176705.1. Taxonomy (NCBI): domain Eukaryota; kingdom Viridiplantae; phylum Streptophyta; class Magnoliopsida; order Arecales; family Arecaceae; genus Cocos; species Cocos nucifera. The sequence continues at coordinate 153,721 of QRFJ01001679.1, read as the reverse complement.
ATAGTTCTACATAATTATCTAGATTAGAATTTATTTTGATGTGATCAATTTAAATCTAATTTTTTAGATAATTATGAGATAATTTAGATCTAAAAATATGCATGATATGATACATGAGATGTATGCAAAATATGTATAAAGTTAGATCAATTTTTATATATGAGATATATGATGTAGATCTAACTAGTTTTGTAGATTTATATTTTTGATTAAGGCATTCCCCTTGGCCGTCCGATCATAAGAATAAAGTAGGGTTTAAATGCCCTCTCCTTTCCATTCGATGGGGTGTTCTTATGATGTGTAGGGGTGCTGCGTGTTCATCCTTAATCAAAAATCAAGAACTTACTTTCTGCAAAACCCTAGATCCTGAAACCCTAGGATTTATTGTACATATTTTGTTTATGAACCCTAACTTAATTAAGAATTAAGATTATGAAATATTAATTAGGTCTAAAATTAAGAATTTCAGATCTAAGACATATTCATAATATTGGGTTCGGGCTTGGGTAGCTCAATTAGGTCTAAGCGGTTGATCAAACCGAATCAAGAGTTGGTTAGATGGGATCAACAGTGCTTAAATTGACCAGCCTAATAGGATTAAGTCTGGGTCAAGATTGAGTCACGTCAGTGATCGATCAAGCTAAGACCTAATTAGGCTCAGTGGTTAGAGTCTGGATTGTAGGCTAATCCGATTGGATTGTAGGCTAACTCCGATTGATTTTGGCTCAATAATTTGGTGTCTAAGATAAGTTTGGCAGATACGACCGACTTGGTTTTTAATTGGAAGCTACTCGACTCGAATGCGTTCTTGTCGAGTTAATGGCATATCCCTTCCATCGATCTCACTTACCTGGCCATATTTGTTGGCTCAGTTCTTGATCTGAAGGTGGTCAATAATCCGAAGCTAACCCATGCCACTAGGTTAGTCATAATGGTTATGACTATGTCAAGTCTAGTTTAATGAGACCTAAATCAAATCTTCTTAAGAAAAAATTAAGTCTAAGGTCTTCCACCATTGTAGATATGCGGAGCCCTTCTCGGGGTTGATTATTCTCGACTGGTTATAGTGGTTCAGTTGCACTAGGAAGACGCAACCATGTCTATTAGGCATTGGATGCTATGGGCTGGAGGATGGATTGGGCTCAATATTTTAGATACGGTGAGAGACTCAATTAGGAATCCAATCTATGCAAATGGTGGGTCTGACTTAACTAAGGAGTGGATCAATATTCCGGGCATACGGTGAGATTCATGAATTAGAGATCAAGTTTGGGTGCACCATGATTAGAGAATCATTGAACAAGAGTTGTTCACTCATTGGCTAACCCATCACCAATAACTGTTAGGTGAGGTGATGAGTCAGTTGGTGGGACCGCACCATCCACTAGAAATCATTAATCGTGAAGATTTTTGCATCTCTACAGAGGGAGTGTAGGGATCCGAGAAAATAGTGGGAGCTAATTTATTTAAAAAAAAAAATCCTAAACAAATTGGTCAAGTCTTAATTACAATATCTAACTAGAAAACTTTGACTCTCTACAGGAAAATGTCTGCGTCCAACCCACTAGCACGTATCCTGGACACCCATAGACTGACCGAATCCAATTACAAAGGATTGGCTTTGGAACTTCAAAATTATTTTGGATTTCGAAGAAGTTAACTCATGTGTTGGATCCAGGACCCTCCCACCTTTACTAGCTCATCCATCCGCTGAATAGAGAGCGTCTCTTGAAAATGGAACGGACGAAGATAACAAGGCCAGATATTACATGTTGGGCTCGATGTCTGATGAACTTCAGCACCAACATGAAGATATCAGGACTGTCCGTCAAATGTTGGCTCACCTACAAGAGATGTTTGGTGAACAGAGTCGCACAGCCAAGTATCAAGTCACTAAATGACTTTTCAAGGCTAAAATGCATGATGGGCAGTCAGTCCAAGATCATTGTCTGATGATGATCAAGGACTTGGAAGAGCTTGAGAAGCTTGGAGTGAAGTTGGACCTGGATCTGTAGAATGATATAATTCTGCAATCCTTGACTGATGCATATGGGTAGTTCATCATGAACTACCATATGCATAAACTTCAAAATTTTCTGGCCGAACTTATGAATATGCTGGTTACTGCTGAGCTTTCCATGAAAGGTTCTAAAGGCTCAGTGCTTGCTATGGAATGAACTTCTTCCAAGAGAAAGTCTTTTGAAAAGAAGAAGAAGTCTGTGAAAAAGCAGAAGGTGGAAGGAGGAAAGAAGAAAAAGGCAGAGCTGAAGAAGAAGGCTGCTGACAAAGGAAAGTATTTCCATTGCAACAATGATGGCCACTTGGAAGTGAAACTGCCCTACTTACCTGGCCACCCTGAAGAATAAGAAGGAGGTAGGTCCTTCTGGAGGTATGCTCGTTATTGAGTCTAACCTTACGGTTTCTTCTGCATCCAGTTGGGTGCTTGACTCTGGTTCTAGTGCTCATTTGTGCACTTCCATGCAGGGTCTTGAGGATAGCAGGAGGCTGAGGAATGGCGAGATGATCCTATGCATCAAAAATGGAGCAAGAGTTGCTGTTGTGGCCCGATGGGAAACATACCCTCTTCGAACTACCATCTGGTTTAGACTTAGTTTTAAAAGACTTATTATTATGTGCCTGCAGCAAGCAGGAATTTGATTTCTATTTCATGCCTAGCACTAGAAGGCTATGTAATTAGTTTTCTTAAGGACCATTGTAACATTCTTTATGAAAGAAATAAAATTGCAAGTGGTTTCCTTATTAACGGTCTTTATCAGTTACATATTGATGTATCTATTTTTAATATCGAGCAAAATGTGAATGCCATGAAATGACCTAGGGATAGTCCAAACGATAGGTATCTATGGCACCTAAGACTAGGTCATATAGCAGAAGATAGGATTAACAAATTGGAAAAAATCGGGCTATTGAGTCCATTGACTTTTGAGTCATATCCAATTTGTGAATCTTGTCTTCATGGCAAAATGACTAAACTCCCTTTTGTAGGACATGGGAAAAGGGCCACGGATCTTCTTGCCCTAGTACATACTGATGTGTGCGGCCCATTTGATGTGCCGGCTAGAGGCAATTTTGTCTACTTCATTACCTTTACCGATGATCTTATCTAGGTATGGGTATGTGTATCTTATGAGACATAAGTCTGAAGCTTTTGAAAAGTTCAAAGAATTCAGACATGAAGTAGAAAAACAAACTGAAAAACCATTAAGGTTCTTCGATCAGATCGAGGAGGTGAATACCTTAGTCGGGAAATTCCTAGACTATCTCAAGAAAAATGGCATAGTCTCTCAATGGACTCCACCAGGAATACCTCAACTCAACGGGGTTTCAGAATGGAGAAATCGGACCTTATTGGATATGGTCCGATCCATGATGAGCTTCACAGACCTTCCTAATTTTCTTTGGGGACACTCTTTGTTAACTGCAATATATTTACTGAATAGGGTTTCCTTCTAAAATCATTCCTACCACACCGTATGAGATATGGCATGGTAAGAAACCAAGTCTGAGTCATCTCAGAATTTGGGGTTGTCCGGCTCATGTCAAAAGACAACAAGCGGATAAGTTAGACTTTAGGTCCTTTAGAGCTCGATTTATAGGATATCCTAAAGAGTCATTAGGATATTATTTCTACATTCCAGAAGATCACAATGTGATTGTGAGTCGACATGCCATCTTTCTTGAAAAATAGTTTATTCAAGATAGTGGCATTGGAAAGCAGATCAAGCTTGATGAGAAAGTCTCACAAGAGCAACGAGCTAAGGACCAAATGGAACCAAATCAGGTTGAGCCAATACAATCACTACCTCCTCCACCTCGTAGATCGGAAAAGAGTTTTCCATCCCCCTGAGAAGGTACTTAGGTACTTATTTCAGAGAAAATAGAGAAAATGTTCCTCATAGGTAATGGGGTTCATGGTGATGATCCCAAAACCTATAACGAGGCGATATCGGATATCGACTCCGAGAAATGGTTAGAGGCAATGAAGTCAGAAATTGACTCGATGCACTCAAACCAAGTCTGGACCTTGGTAGATCCACCAGAAGGTATAGTATCCTATTGGGTGTAAATGGATCTACAAGAGAAAGATTGGTGCAGATGGGAATGTGGAGACATTCAAAGCTAGATTAGTGGCAAAAGGTTATAGTCAACGTGCGAAGGCATTGACTATCAGGATACCTTTTCCCAGTAGCTATGCTAAAATCCATCCGCACATTGCTTGCTGTTGCAGCCTATTTCGATTATGAAATATGGCAAATGGATGTGAAAACGGCATTCTTAAATGGATATCTTGAGGAAGATATCTATATGGAACAGCCGCTAGGTTTCACATCCAGTGATACTGATCACAAGGTATGCAAGCTGCAAAGGTCCATATATGGACTTAAGCAAGCATCTCAGGAGCTGGAACACTCATTTCAATGATGTGATCAAATTATTTGATTTCATCAAAAATGAAGAGGAACCATGTATCTTTCAAAAAGGTCAGTGGGAGCGCTGTTGTCTTCCTCGTATTGTACGTGGATGATATCCTCCTTATTGGGAATGATATTCCCATGTTGACCATAGTTAAAATGTGGTTATCTAAAGAATTCTCCATGAAAGACCTAGGTGAAGCATCCTTTATTCTAGGAATTAAGGTCTATAGAGATAGACCGAATAGGATGCTAGGACTTTCACAGAAGATGTACATAGAGGAAGTGCTAAAGAGGTTTAGCATGGAAAACTCTAAGAGGGGATTAATACCCTTCAGACATGGTATTCATCTTTCCAAGAAGATGTGCCCTAGCACACCTGAGGAAATAGAATGCATGAGCAAGATCCCTTATGCTTCAGCAATAGGGAGCCTCATGTATGCCATATTATGTACACGACCTGATATAGCCCATGCTGTGAGTGTCACGAGCAGATATCAGTCGAATCTAGATGAAGAACACTGGACTTCTGTGAAATGTATCCTTAAGTACTTGAGAAGAACTAAGGATATGTTGTTGGTCTTTGGTAATGGAGAACTCCAAGTCCAGGGATATACAGACTCAGGATTTTATGTTCCGATATAGATGATCGAAAGTCGACATCTGGAGTCTGTTTGTGTGTAATGGTGGTGCTATCAGTTGAAAGAGTTTCAAGTAGACTAGTGATAGCAGATTCCACCATGAAGCAGAATACATTGCTGCATCAGAAGCTACAAAGGAAGGCATTCTGGTACAAGAAGTTTGCCATAGAGATCGGAGTGATGCCATCAGATGCCATTCCTCTATACTACGAACAACAATGGTGCCATAGCCCTTGCTAAGGAGCCAAGGTCTCACCAAAAATTCAAGCACATCGAGCGGCGATACCACCTCATCCACGATTATCTTGAGAAGGGTTACGTCGAGGTCAAGAGAGTCGACTCCACAGATAATGCGGCAGACCCACTTACAAAGCCATTGGGCCAGCAGAAGATCGAAGCCCACCTTGAGAAGATGGGACTTAGATTTGTAGCCAATTGGCTTTAGGTCAAGTGGGAGTTTGTTAGATATGTGTGCCCTAGAAGCCAGAATTGGCTGACACTTGTAATACACTTCTAGGGGCAAAATTATAATTTTGACTATAAATAATAAAATAGGATTATTTTCTATCATATATGTGTATTTAGTGTCTGTGATACATCCTTTGAGTTAATGGTAATGATAATTCATATTTTCAAGAGTTGAAAATTTAAGACATGAATTTTCATTTATTAACTCATAAAATGCTCCTGACCATAGGATCATCATGAGGATGGTGATTGATCCGGAAGGTTGGTGTACAATCGCTTCTTTATAGTAGATGAGTCTTGAGTCTACGGTGTAGGAGACACCGGAGCGAGAGTACAGGTACTCGTTAGAGAACGAGGGCACTGAGCGTGACCACCTCGAGCAGTCATAAGGAAGTCTACCTTCTCGTCGATGACTGACTCGAAGCTGCAGTAGTGTGTCTGGTTCTTTGACCTGAGGTGCATCGGTAGTTCACCTTGAGGGTGTTATAGTTTGACTACACCATGACTCGGTCTCCTAGCCATTTGGAACCCTGAGGTGTATGTTGGCTATAGCATGTTCATTGTAGGAATTGGATTGCACCAAGATGGGAATCTATCTACCTCGGTGGATGAGGAGTAGCCCTATGATGATCATGAGAATCAAGTCCTTAAGCCCATGGCCATGGCAGAGTGAAATAATAGAAAGAGTTTCTATTAAGATTTTCACATCGGACTTGAATCGAATGATTAAATCATATGATGGAAATTAGGGTTTGATGAGTTCACCTTAACCCTAATCTGATCGGGGCTCAAGATAGAAGAACTTAATCACACAGGTAGCTGCACTTGAGAGGTTCGCATTTTCAGTTCTGATGGGTTGCCACCATATACTGCTAGGTGTCACTGGTGGATTTTGGGAGCAATTAGAATGATTTAGGATGATCGATCATTCTAGTTGTTCGAATCAGAAGAGTTTTGATCCATCGAAAGGAGTTTCGATGATGTCGATGATAGAGATCATGACATATCCCATTACCATACAGAACTGAACCTAACTGGATCACACAAATAAGGATTTGGAATCTGGATGATCATCAATTGAACTAATCCTAGTTCAATTGATTTGAATAAGATTCAATTAGGTTCAAGAAAATCGTGCTAGTACACGATTGAGCCTAACGTTCTTCTTCTACTATCATTAAAAGTTGTCTCGACTGAGCCAAATATGTTTGTGCTCACTCAGATACCTTTACTTGATCTGACTGGAGCTTGTCTAGAGTCAGAAAAGGGTTATCTTAATTTATAAGATAAATTTGAGACAACACCTACCATTTTTCATCATCTGCTAATTCTTATCTTTTGACTTTGGTCAAACGTTGACCATTGACACTTAGACATCTGCCCATGTGTCATGCATCCATAGGAGAGCAGATAGGGGGCTTGTCCTCTTGCTAGAAATTGGAAAGAAGGGGGTGCATGCCTTAGGAGGCATGCGCCCATGGATAGGGACGCCTGGAGTCCCATATAGATGGGACTCCAGATTGCTTCTTGGAATCAACTTAGTTAGGCACCTAAGACTCAGCTTTGACTAGTCTCTGGCACCACCTAAGGATGATTTAAGTGGGGCTCTCATCTGATTGGATCAGGTGATGTTATCCCACCAATCAGTTTTAGATCTAATTATACGAAGCAACGTGATTGGCCGAAATGATGTGGCACTACATGGCACAGTAAGGTCTATATAAACCATATCTGCACCAAGCTTTACAAAAATCGTAGAATCAGATAGCTTCCTTTGTAGGCACTCCCATGGCTGGGATCATGTGCCACTCCCAGCTCATCGATGAACTTTCGTAGGCACATATCTTCCTTCGTAGCATCAAATGCCGCAACATACTCTACCTCACATATAAAATCGACCATAGTGTGCTGCTTGAAACTCTTTCAGTAGACTGCTCCATCGTTCAGGATAAACATATAATCTGACACACTCTTACTATCATCGTGATCTGACTGAAAATTGAAATCAGTGTATCCGATAAGTTTCAAGTTAGTATCTCCATAGATGAGCCACTGGTCCTTGGTATTTCTCAAATACTTTAGGATTGTCTTCACAATCTTCCAGTGATTCTCATCATCAGACTGGTATCTACTCACTACCCCTAGTTAGTATGCCACGTCTGATCTCGTACAAATCATGGCGAATATAATAGAACCTACTACCAAAATATATGATATTCTACTCATACACTCTCTCTCTTGAGGACTTATCGAATAATTCCTCTTTGATAGACAAATTCCATGGTCTATCGGGAGATAGCCCTTCTTGGAATTCTCCATTTGAACCTCTTCAGCACGGTATCAATGTACATGAACTGGGACAATCCAAGCAATCTTTTAGATTTATCCCTACAGATTTTCATTCCTAGGATGTAGGAAGTTTCTTCCAAATTCTTCATGGGGAATTGTGATGACAACCAAATCTTAATTTTCTATAATATAGGGATGTCATTCTCAATTAAGAGAATATCATTCATGTACAGTACAAGAAATACAACTACATAACCAAAGTCTTATTTCCCTGAAAGAGATTTCCCACGTTCAAGGCTGCCTCTCCCCTCCTTCTCCACTAAGCCATACTCTCTTCTTTGCCAGATCCTTAAGTCTCTCCATTGTTGAGCCAAAAAACATCTCGTCATAGGCAATTCATAATGCTGACTTGGCAGTTTGGACTGTCCCATCTGATTTTTGGAAAATCTGATTTATCCTCAAGGAAAGGTCCCTATTGATCAACTTCTTTTGGACTTCATGCTTCTAGCCATAAAGAGACCTCTCTGGCTCTAGAGGAGATCGCTTCATTCGCATAGAGTTTAATAGGACTTATCTCCAAAAGTATCTATCTGTTGACGACTCTAAAGATCTAAATGTGTTTGATTTAAGGATTTTGAAGAGAACTTTGAATCAGATCCAAAAGACTGCCCTATTGCTGACGAACACCTTTTGCTCTTCGACAAGGTAGAAGTAATATCCCCTAGTTTTCTTGGGGTATCCTATGAATAAGCATTTATCAAACCTAGGTCCAAGCTTTTCTGATTGCAAGTATTTTACATAAGCTAGACATCCCCAAATCCTAAAGTAAAAGAGTGTCGGCTTACGCTCAATTTATATTTTATATGGAGTTTTTGTAGTAGATTTGCTCGGAACATTGTTCAAAATAAAACAAGCTATCAGAAGTGCATCCCCCCAAAATAAAATTGGCAGACTCATAAATCCAATCATAAACCAAAACATGTCCAACAAGATCTGATTTCTCCTTTCAGATATACCATTATGTTGTGGTGTTCCAGGAGGGGTCTATTGTGAGAGAATCCTATTCTCTCCTAGATATAACAAAAACTCATTGGAAAGGTATTCATCTTCTCGATCAGATCAAAGAGTTTTAATACTCTTCTCAGATTATTTTTCTACCTCATTTCGATATTATTTAAATATTTCAAATGAATCAGATTTACTCTTCATAAGGGTAATAGACGATTACCCATAATCAGGTAGAATTAAATTTGATTTAATTTATCATTATTTTATTTGAAGTAATAAGAATCAGATCTGAAACATATCAAGATTTGATTGAGATCAAGAGAAAAAATTTTGAAATATATCTCTTGATCTAATCAGATCTGGACGAACCTGGACCGGGAAATCAGGATTTCCCTTCATGTTCATCCTTTCCAATAAAAGATGATTTGATCATCTTACCAAGAAGATAGGACTCAGAGGTATTCAATGATTCATAATCATCGTTGTTAAGGATATGCTCCTTGACTAACCTGTTGATCCTATTCTTATTTATATGACCTAACCGATTGTGCTAAAGATAAGCAACAGTGACAATATCTAATTTTGGGCATTTATTATGAAGAAAAATTTTGATTTCCTGGATCAGGTTCATTCAGATCTGATCCGATCAAGAGATATATTTCAAAAATTTTTCTTTGATCCGAATCAGATCTAAAATATTTCAAATCTAATTTTTATTATTTTAATAATTAAAATAAAATATAGATAAATTAAATTATATTTAATTTATCTTGATGTAGGGTAATCCTATTACCCGTTGATGATCCTGTAAGCAGTGGAAGGTTTTGGATCTAGCCATGCAAGTGCCTGGCCTCTACTGGTATCCACTCAGGCTGGATCTGGAGATCCTCTTCTTCTCTATCATGTCTCCAAAAATCATATCTGAATTTGATTTTGAGGATCTTCAAAATAGCTTTTGAAGATCAGCAGTTGTCCTTTGTAGCAGCGCAGCCTTCTAGCTTTCTGTCGCCTTTCTCTCACCTAGATTGCACCAACTAAGATCCCAAACTTCTTTGGACGTGGAGAGGAGAGGGAGAAGATGAACTTGGCATGGAGGAGGAAGAGAGAGGAAGCCTTGGGGCATGGGAATTATTCTTTATATTTTGAGTTGGGCGTAGGGTCTTATTTATAGACTATCCATGATCCAACTCCTCTTCTTCCCAACCAATCACAACCCTTTATGAAATCAAATCTAAATCTGATTGATGGGAATAGAGTTCCTTGGATTCATCCTTAGATGGTGCCTAAGACTAGTCAAAGTTGGTTCTTAAGAGCAGTCTAATCAGAATCCAAAAAAGAGATGGAGTTCCTATCCAATAGGGACTCCTGGGCGCCTCAAGCTTGGGCGCACACCACCCTTGGCGTGCGCCCTCCTCCTTGCCAATTTTTGGCTAAGGGACAAGCCCCCACCAGCTCTCCAATAGGTGCATGACACGTGGACAGAAGTCAAAGTATCAATGGTCAACATTTGACCAGTCAAAGATCAACTTTTGACCAAAGTCAAAGGACGAGAAATCGCAGATGACCAAAAATGGTAGGTATTGTCTTACAAAATAAGACAACCCTTTTCTGACCTAGACAGACTCCAGTCAGACCAAGTGAAGGCCTCTGATCGAGCACAAACTCCTTTGGCTCAGTCAGGACAACTATTTATGATAGTAAAAGAAGAACGTTAGGTTCAATCGAGTGCTAGCACGATTTTCCTTGAACCTAATTGAATCTCATTCAGATCAATTGAACTAGGATCAGTTCAATTGATGATCACCAGATTCAAACCCTTGTTTGTGTGACCCAGTTAGGTTCAGTTCTATATGGTAATGGGATATGTCATGATCTCTATCATCGACATCATCGAAACTCCTTTCGATGGATCAGAACTCTTCTGATTCGAACAGCTAGAATGATCGATCATCTAAATCATTCTAATTGCTCCCAAAATCCACCAGTGACACCTAGCAGTATATGGTGGCAACCCATCAGAGCTGAATGCGAACCTCTTGGTGCAGCTACCTGTGTGATTAAGTTCTTCTATCTTGAGCCCCGATCAGATTAGGGTTAAGGTGAACTCGTCAAACCCTAGTCTTCTGTCATATGATGTAATCATTCGATTCAAGTCCGAATGTGAAAATCCTAAATAGAAACTCTTTCTATTATTTCACTCTGCCATGGCCATGGGCTTCTGGACTTGATTCTCATGATCATCATAGGGCTGCTCCTCTACCACCGAGGTAGATAGATTCCATCTTGATGCAATCCAGTTCCTACAATGAACATGCTATAGCCAACATACACCTCAGGGTTCCATATGGCTAGGAGACCGAGTAATGGTGTAGTCAAACTATAACACCCTCAAGGTGAACTGCCGATGCACCTCAGGTCAAAGAACCAGACACACTACTGCAGCATCGAGTCAGTCATTGACGAGAAGGTAGACTTCCTAATGACTACTCGAGGTGGTCACGCTCAGTGCCCTCGTTCTCTAACGAGTACCTATACTCTCGCTCCGGTGTCTCCACACCGTAGACTCAAGACTCATCTACTAAAGAGAAGCGATTGTACACCAACCTTCCGGATCAATCACCATCCTCGTGATGATCCTATGGTCGGGAGCATTTTATGAGTTAATAATGATTATTCATGTCTTAAATTTTCAACTCTTGAAAATATGAATTATCATTACCATTAACTCAAAGGATGTATCACAGACACTAAATACACATATGTGATAGAAAATAACCCATTTTATTGATTATAGTCAAAATTATAATTTTGCCCCTAGAAGTGTATTACAAGTGTCAGCCAATTCTGGCTTCTAGGGCACATATATCTAACAATCTCCCACTTGTCCTAAAGCCAATTGGCTACAAGTCTAAGTCCCATCTTCTCAAGGTGGGCTTCGATCTTCTGCTGGCCCAACGGCTTTGTAAGTGGGTCTGCCACATTATCTGCGGAGTTGACTCTCTTGACCTCGACGTAACCCTTCTCGAGGTAATCGCGGATGAGGTGGTATCGCCGCTCAATGTGCTTGGATTTTTGGTGAGACCTCGGCTCCTTAGCAAGGGCTATGGTGCCATTATTGTCGCAGTATAGAGGAATGGCATCTGATGGCATTACTCCAATTTCTGCAGCAAACTTCTTGTACCAGAATGCTTCCTTTGCAGCCTCTGATGCAGCGATATATTCTGCTTCCATGGTAGAATCTACTATCATGGTTTTCTTGGAACTCTTCCAGCTGACAGCACCATTATTGCATACAAACAGACTCCCAGATGTCGACTTTCGATCATCTACATCGGACATGAAATCCGAGTCTGTGTATCCCTGGACTTGGAGTTCTCCGTTACCAAAGACCAACATCATATCCTTAGTTCTTCTCAAGTACTTAAGGATACATTTCACAGAAGTCCAGTGTTCTTCACCTGGATTTGACTGATATCTACTTGTGACACTCACAGCATGGGCTATATCAGGTCGTGTACATAGCATGGCATACATGAGGCTCCCTATTGCAGAAGCATAAGGGATCTTGCTCATGCGTTCTATTTCCTCAGGTGTGCTAGGGCACATCTTCTTGGAAAGATGAATACCATGTCTGAAGGGTATTAATCCCCTCTTAGAGTTTTCCATACTAAACCTCTTTAGTACTTCCTCTATGTACATCTTCTGTGAAAGTCCTAGCATCCTATTCGGTCTATCCCTATAGACCTTAATTCCTAGAATAAAGGATGCTTCACCTAGGTCTTTCATGGAGAATTCCTTGGACAACCATATCTTGACTGATGTCAACATGGGAATATCATTCCCAATAAGGAGGATGTCATCCACGTACAATACGAGGAAGACAACAGCGCTCCCACTGACCCTTTTGAAAACACATGGTTCCTCTTCATTTTTGATGAAACCAAACTTTTTGATCACATCATTGAAATGAGTGTTCCAGCTCCGAGATGCTTGCTTAAGTCCATATATGGACCTTTGCAGCTTGCAAACCTTGTGATCAGTATCACTGGATGTGAAACCTAGCGGCTGTTCCATATAGATATCTTCCTCAAGATATCCATTTAGGAATGCCGTTTTCACGTCCATTTGCCATATTTCATAATCGAAATAGGCTGCAACAGCAAGCAATGTGCGGATGGATTTTAGCATAGCTACTGGGGAAAAGGTATCCTGATAGTCAATGCCTTCGCGTTGACTATAACCTTTTGCCACCAGTCTAGCCTTGAATGTCTCCACATTCCCATCTGCACCAATCTTTCTCTTGAAGATCCATTTACACCCAATAGGTACTATACCTTCTGGTGGATCTACCAAGGTCCAGACTTGGTTTGAGTGCATCGAGTCAATTTCTGACTGCATTGCCTCTAGCCATTTCTCGGAGTCGATATCTGATATCGCCTCGTTGTAGGTTTTGGGATCATCACCATGAGCACCATTACCTATGAGGAACATTTCCTCTACATCCTCTGAAATAATACCTAAGTATCTTTCAGGGGGATGGGAAACTCTTTCCGATCTACGAGGTGGAGGAGGTAGTGTTCTTATTGGCTCAACCTGATTTGGTTCCACTTGGTCCTTAGCTCGTTCTGCTTGTGAGACTTTCTCATCAAGCTTAATCTGCTTTTCCAATGCCGCTATCTTGAATAAACTATTTTTCAAGAAAGATGGCATGTCGACTCACAATCACATTGTGGTCTTCTGGAATGTAGAAATAGTATCCTAATGACTCTTTAGGATATCCTATGAATCGAGCTCTAAAGGACCTAAACTCTAACTTGTCCGCTTGTTGTCTTTTGACATGAGCCGGACAACCCCAAATTCTGAGATGACTCAGACTTGGTTTCTTACCGTGCCATATCTCATACGGTGTGGTAGGAACGGTTTTAGAGGGAACCCTATTCAGTAGATAGAATTGAAGTTAACAATGAGTGTCCCCAAAGAAAATCAGGGAGGTCTGTGAAGCTCATCATGGATCGGAACCATATCCAATAGAGTCCGATTTCTCCATTCTGAAACCCCGTTGAGTTGAGGTGTTCCTGGTGGAGTCCATTGAGAGACTATGCCATTTTTCCTTGAGATAGTCTAGGAATTCCCGGCTAAGGTATTCACCTCCTCGATCTGATCGAAGAACCTTAATGGGTTTTCCAGTTTGTTTTTCTACTTCATGTCTGAATTCTTTGAACTTTTCAAAAGCTTCAGACTTGTGTCTCATAAGATACACATACCCATACCTAGACAGATCATCGGTAAAGGTAATGAAGTAGACAAAATTGCCTCTAGCCGGCACATCAAATGGGCCGCACACATCAGTATGTACTAGGGCAAGGAGATCTGTGGCCCTCTCCCCATGTCCAACAAAAGGGAGTTTAGTCATTTTGCCTTGAAGACAAGATTCACAAGTTGGATATGACTCAGAAAGTCAATGGACTCAATAGCCCATTTTTCTCCAATTTGTTAATCCTATCTTCTGCTATATGACCTAATCTCAGGTGCCATAGATATCTATCATTTGGACTATCCCTAGGTCGTTTGGCATTCACATTTTGCTCGATAGTTAGAATAGGTACATCAATATGTAGCTGATAAAGACCATTAATAAGGAAACCATTTGCAATTTTATTTCTTTCATAAAGAATGTTACAATGGTCCTTAAAGAAGGTGATCACATAACCTTCTTGTGCTAAGCATGAAACAGAAATCAAATTCCTGCTAGCTGCAGGCACAAAATAACAGTCTTTCAAAACTAAGTCTAAACCAGATGGTAATCGAAGAGGGTATGTTCCCACGGCTACTGCAGCAACTCTTGCTCCATTACCAATGCGTAGGATCATGTCTCCATCCCTCAGCCTCCTGCTATCCTCAAGACCCTGCATGGAAGTGCACAGATGAGCACTAGAACCAGAGTCAAGCACCCAACTGGATGCAGAAGAAATCGTAAGGTTAGACTCAATAACGAGCATACCTCCAGAAGGACCTTCCTTCTTGTTCTTCAGGGTGGCCAGGTAAGTAGGGCAGTTCCGCTTCCAATGGCCATCGCTGTTGCAATGGAAACACTTTTCTTTGACATCGGCCTTCTTCTTCGGCTCTGCCTTCTTCTTCTTTGATCCTTCCACCTTTTGCTTTTTCACAGACTTCTTTTTCTTTCCAGAAGACTTTCTTTTGGAAGAAGTCCGTTCCATAGCAAGAACTGAGCCTTTAGAACCTTTCATAGAAAGCTCAGCGGTAACCAGCATATTCATTAATTCGGCCAAGGAATTCTGAAGTTTATGCATGTGGTAATTCATGATGAATTGCCCATATGCATCAGTCAAGGATTGCAGAATGATATCATTCTGCAGGTCCAAGTCCAACTTCACACCGAGCTTCTCAAGCTCTTCCATGTCCTTGATCATTGTCAGACAGTGATCTTGGACTGACTGCCCATCACGCATCTTAGCCTTAAAAAGTCATTTTGTGACTTGATATTTGGCTGCGCGACTCTGTTCACCAAACATCTCCTGCAGGTGAGCCAACATTTGGCGAGCAGTCCCGATATCTTCATGTTGGCACTGGAGCTCGAAGAGGAGAGGGATCATAGGGATATTACTAATTTGATCTCTCATTAGTTGATATTTTTATTTTCTTTTATTTTCTTTACCCAGTTATTTATATCCTATATATTCTCAATATTGTTGATTTGTTGTATTTCGTGATCTCATTTCTCTTCTCTTATTA
>QRFJ01001679.1:43165-137286 GCA_006176705.1 Cocos nucifera | reverse complement strand
TTCTTGAAAAATAGTTTATTCAAGATAGCGGCATTGGAAAGCAGATTAAGCTTGATGAGAAAGTCTCACAAGCAAAATGAGCTAAGGACCGAGTGGAACCAAATCAGGTTGAGCCAATAAGAACACTACCTCCTCCACCTCGTAGATCAGAAAGAGTTTCCCGTCCCCCTGAAAGATACTTAGGTATTATTTCAGAGGACGTAGAGGAAATGTTCCTCATAGGTAATGGTGCTCATGGTGATGATCCCAAAACCTACAATGAGGCAATATCAGATATCGACTCCGAGAAATGGCTTGAGGCAATGAAGTCAGAGATCGACTCGATGCACTCAAACCAAGTCTGGACCTTGGTAGATCCACCAGAAGGTATAGTACCTATTGGGTGTAAATGGATCTTCAAGAGAAAGATTGGTGCAGATGGAAATGTGGAGACATTCAAGGCTAGACTGGTGGCAAAAGGTTATAGTCAACGTGAAGGCATTGACTATCAGGATACCTTTTCCCCGGTAGCTATGCTAAAATCCATCCGCACATTGCTTGCCGTTGCAGCCTATTTCGATTATGAAATATGGCAAATGGACGTGAAAACGGCATTCCTAAATGGATATCTTGAGGAAGATATCTATATGGAACAGCCGCTAGGTTTCACATCCAGTGATACTGATCACAAGGTTTGCAAGCTGCAAAGGTCCATATATGGACTTAAGCAAGCATCTCGGAGCTGGAAACACTCGTTTCAATGATGTGATCAAAAAGTTTGGTTTCATCAAAAATGAAGAGGAACCATGTGTTTTCAAAAAGGGTCAGTGGGAGCGCTGTTGTCTTCCTCGTATTGTACGTGGATGACATCCTCCTTATTGGGAATGATATTCCCATGTTGACATCAGTCAAGATGTGGTTGTCCAAGGAATTCTCCATGAAAGACCTAGGTGAAGCATCCTTTATTCTAGGAATTAAGGTCTATAGGGATAGACCGAATAGGATGCTAGGACTTTCACAGAAGATGTACATAGAGGAAAGTACTAAAGAGGTTTAGTATGGAAAACTCTAAGAGGGGATTAATACCCTTCAGACATGGTATTCATCTTTCCAAGAAGATGTGCCCCAGCACACCTGAGGAAATAGAACGCATGAGCAAGATCCCTTATGCTTCTGCAATAGGGAGCCTCATGTATGCCATGCTATGTACACGACCTGATATAGCCCATGCTGTGAGTGTCACAAGCAGATATCAGTCAAATCCAGGTGAAGAACACTGGACTTCTGTGAAATGTATCCTTAAGTACTTGAGAAGAACTAAGGATATGATGTTGGTCTTTGGTAACGGAGAACTCCTAAGTTCCAAGGGATACACAGACTCGGACTTCATGTCCGATATAGATGATCGAAAGTCGACATCTGGCAGACTGTTTTGTGCTGGAAGAGTTCCAGCAAACGGTGATACCACCTCATCCGCGATTACCTTGAGAAAGGTTACGTTGAGGTCAAGAGAGTCAACTCCGCAGATAATGTGGCAGACCCACTTACAAAGCCGTTGGGCCAGCAGAAGATCGAAGCCCACCTTGAGAAGATGGGACTTAGACTTGTAGCCAATTGGCTTTAGGACAAGTGGGAGATTGTTAGATATATGTGCCCTAGAAGCCAGAATTGGCTGACACTTGTAATACACTTCTAGGGGCAAAATTATAATTTTGACTATAATCAATAAAATGGGTTATTTTCTATCACATATGTGTATTTAGTGTCTGTGATACATCCTTTGAGTTAATGGTAATGATAATTCATATTTTCAAGAGTTGAAAATTTAAGACATGAATAATCATTATTAACTCATAAACATGCTCCCGACCATAGGATCATCACGAGGATGGTGATTGATCCGGAAGGTTGGTGTACAATCGCTTCTCTTTAGTAGATGAGTCTTGAGTCTACGGTGTGGAGACACCGGAGCGAGAGTACAGGTACTCGTTAGAGAACGAGGGCACTGAGCGTGACCACCTCGAGTAGTCATTAGGAAGTCTACCTTCTCGTCAATGACTGACTCGATGCTGCAGTAGTGTGTCTGGTTCTTTGACCTGAGATGCATCGGCAGTTCACCTTGAGGGTGTTATAGTTTGACTACACCATTACTCGGTCTCCTAGCCATATGGAACCCTGAGGTGTATGTTGGCTATAGCATGTTCATTGTAGGAACTGGATTGCATCAAGATGGAATCTATCTACCTCGGTGGTAGAGGAGCAGCCCTATGATGATCATGAGAATCAAGTCCAGAAGCCCATGGCCATGGTAGAGTGAAATAATAGAAAGAGTTTCTATTTAGATTTTCACATTGGACTCGAATCGAATGATTACATCATATGACAGAGACTAGGGTTTGACGAGTTCACCTTAACCCTAATCTGATCGGGGCTCAAGATAGAAGAACTTAATCACACAGGTAGCTGCACCAAGAGGTTCGCATTCAGCTCTGATGGGTTGCCACCATATACTGCTAGGTGTCACTGGTGGATTTTGGGAGCAATTAGAATGATTTAGATGATCGATCATTCTAGCTGTTCGAATCAGAAGAGTTCTGATCCATCGAAAGGAGTTTCGATGATGTCGATGATAGAGATCATGACATATCCCATTACCATACAGAACTGAACCTAACTGGGTCACACAAACAAGGGTTTGAATCTGGTGATCATCAATTGAACTGATCTAGTTCAATTGATCTGAATGAGATTCAATTAGGTTCAAGGAAATCGTGCTAGCACTCGATTGAACCTAACGTTCTTCTTTTACTATCATAAATAAGTTGTCCTGACTGAGCCAAAGGAGTTTGTGCTCAATCAGAGGCCTTCATATGGTCTGACTGGAGGTTGTCCAAGTCAGAAAAGGTTGTCTTATTTTGTAAGACATTACCTGCCATTTTTGGTCACCTGCCATTTCTTGTTCTTTGACTTTGGTCAAAAGTCTACCTTTGACTGGTCAAACGTTGACCATTGACACCTTTGACTTTTGACCACATGTCATGCACCTATTGGAGAGCTGGTGGGGGCCTGTCCCCCTGCCAGAACCTGGCAAGGAGAAGGGCGCACGCCAAGGGTGGCGTGAGCCCAAGTAGGAGGCGCCTAGGAGTCCTTGTTGGACAAGGACTCCACCTCCCTTTTGGATTCCAATCAGAGTTCTACTAAGAATCCAGTTTGACTGGTCTTAGGCCCCTCTAAGGAGGAATCCAGGGGTCTCTATTCCAACCAATCAGATTTAGATCTGATTTCACAAAGGGTTGTGATTGGTTGAGAGGAAGAGGAGTTGGATCACAAGAGGTCTATAAATAAGACCCTGCGCCCAACCCTAATTCTAAGAATGCAATTAGACCCACGCCCCAAGGCTGCCTCTCCCCTCCTTCTCCATGCCATAGTCTCTTCTCCCCTTGCTCTCCACGTCCAAAAGGAGTTTTGGACTTAGGTTGGTGCGATTCAGATCAAGGAAAGGCGATCAAAAGCAAGAAGGCTGCGCTGCTGCAAAAGGACGACTGCAGATCTTCAAAAGAGTTTTGAAGATCCTCCAGATCAGATCCAGATCTGAATTTTTGGAGGTGTGATAGAGAAGAAGAGGATCTCCAGATCCAACCCGAGTGGATACCGGTAGAGGCCAGGCGCTTGCGTGGCTAGATCCAGAACCTTCCGCTGCAATCAGGATCATCAACAGGGTAATAGGATTACCCAAATCAGGTAAATTAAATTTGATTTAATTTATCTTATTTTATTTTATTTATTAAAATAATAAGAATCAGATCTGAAACATATCAAGATCTGATTGAGATCAAGAGAAAAATTTTTTGAAATATATCTCTTGATCTGATCAGATCTGACGAACCTGGACCGGGAAATCAGGATTTTCTTCATGTCATGCTGGTTCTAAATTTTTATAGAAGTCAATTTCTTTAGATATTTTAATTAAGACTGACCATTTTTTTTTTTTTAAAAATTAGTTTCACTATTTTCTGAATTTACACTCCCTTTAAGATGCAAAAATTAGATTAAGATTTCAGTGGATGGTGCAGTCCCACCAACTGTCATCACCTCACCTAAAAGGATTATTCAGGTGAGCCTGTCCAAATTTCAGCTAATGATTTTAGAACAACACTCTTGTTAAGACAATCCTTTCTATTCTAATCATGGTTTAGCACCCAAACTTGATCAGATCGGGATAAGGTCCAGTCAGATCAAGAAAATCTCACCATGCCTGGAATACTTGTCCAAATCTTCACTCCTGATTTCAGAATAAGCCCTATGTCATCAACCCAAGCCATTTGCATAGATTGGATTCTAATTGACAAGTCTCTCACTAGAACAAGTATCCAAAATATTGGAGCTCAAATCCATTTCCTCCAGCCTATAGCATGAACCAATGCCTAATAGATGATGGTTGCTTCTTCGTGGTGCAATTTTCTTGAACCACTGTAACCAACCGAGAACAATCAACCCCAGAAAGGGTCCGCACATCTACAATGGTGGAAGATCTTAGACTTAATTTTTTCTTAAGAAGATTTGTTCTGTATTTAGGACATGTCTCTCTATTAAACTCGAGACTTGATATAGTCATAACTCATTATGACTAACCTAGTGGCATGGGTTAGATCAAATTATTGACCACCTAACAGATCAGGACTGAGCAATCCATCAAATCGATAGTGAACCTCTCAGCAGCTAAGTGAGACTTCTATCATGGTAAGGATGGAAGGGATATGCCATTAACTCATCATATAAGAATCATTTGCATTCGAGTCTGAGTATCTTCCAATTAAAAATTCAGTCGATCGTATCTGCCAAACTTATGGCTTAGACAGATCTAAATTTGTTAAGCTAGAACTTGAAACTTTTTCAATCAAGGAAAGATTAGCCTACAACCCAGAATTCTCTAACCACTTAGAGAAGATACTAATTAAGGTCTTTACATGTTTGATCGAGTTGAACTAGAAATTAAAAACAATCGAAGAAAAGGTTATTCTACAACACAGACTCTAACCACTGAGCCTAATTGTAGGTCTTAACAGTTTGATCGATCATATTACTATGAAGTGACTCGATCATTGAATCTAGACTTAATAAAGTTCTATTCGACTGCTCAATTTAAGCACTATTGATCCCATCTAACCAACTCTTGATTCAATTTGATCAATCGCTTAGACCTAATTAAGCTACCCAAGTCTGAATCCAATTTTATAAATATGTCTTAGATCTAAAATTCTTAATTTTAGATCTAACAAATATTTCATAATCCTAATTCTTAATTAAGTTCAGGGTTCACAAACAAAACATGTAAATCAAATCCTAAGGTTTTAGGATCTAGGGTTTTGCAGAAAGTAAGCTCTTGATTTTTGATTAAGGATGAATGCGCAGCACCCCTACACATTATAAGAACACCCCATCGAATGGAAGGAGAGGGCATTTAAACCCTACATTATTCTCATGGTCGGACAGCCAAGGGGAATGCCTTAATCAAAAATATAAATCTACAAAACTAGTTAGATCTATATCATATATCTCATATATAAAATTAATTGATCTAACTTTATATATGTTTTGCATACATCTCATGTAACATAACTCAAATTGCAAATATGCTTTCAGATTCTAAATTATGTCACATAAATATCTAAAAAATAAAATTTAAATTTGGTCACATCAAACAAAAATTCTATTCTAGATAAATTTATAGAACTATTCTATAACTAGTCTAAACATGCATTCTTTCATATCTCATATGATCCAAAAATTAAATAATTTTATTTACTATTTTTTAGATGTTACTATAATATTTATAATATTAAAAAATAGTAAGTAAATAGATCTAAAATCATAACCTAATCAAATTAAATTATGAACATGCAAGACTCTGTATAGAGCAGTTCTATTTTACAACTAGTCATCGATCTTTTAAAACTTAGATCTAAATTACTTAATTTTAATTTTTTTGATTTTAGATCTAATCACATATCATGTGATATCTAAAATTATCTAATTATTAGATTAAAATTAAAATAAAATTAGATTTAAATAATTTATTAGAACCTTTCTCTGATACCAGTTGAATGGAAAATCCTGATTTCTTGGATCAGGTTCATTCAGATCTGATTGGATCAAGAGAGATATTTCAAAAAAAAAAAATTTAAATCTAGATTAGATCTAAGATATTTTAGATCTAATTTTATAGATCTAATAAAATAAAATAAAAAAATTAAATTTGATTTAATTTTGTACCTTTTGTTGGGTAATCAGATTATCCTATGATGATCCTGTTGATTGCCTAAAGTTCTGGATCTAGCCATGCAAGTGCCTGGCCTATATCGATATCCACTCAGACTGGATTTAGAGATTCTCTCTTTTTTTATTATCTCTCTAAATATCAAATCTAGATCTGAATTGGAGGATCTTTAAAACTTTTTTTGATGATTTGGAATCGTTTCTTGCAGCAGTGCTGTCTTTTTCCTTTCTCGTCACCTTTCTCTTGCCTGGATCGCACCAAAATGGAACCCAAATCTCCTTGGGCATGGAGAGGAGAGAGAGGACCTAAAGATGGCATGGAGGAGGGAGAGGGGCAGCCTTGGGGCATGGGCTAAGAGAGAACTTTTGTAAAGCTTGGCACAGACAGGATTTATATAGACCCTACTGCACCATGCAGTGCCACATCATCCCAGCCAATCACGTTGCTTCATACAATCAGATCTAAATCTGATTAGTAGGATGATATCATTTGATCCAATCAAATGAGAGCCCCCTTAAATCATCCTTAGGTGGCACCAAGACTAGTCAAACTTGAGTCTTAGGCACCTACCTAAGTTGATTCCAAGAAGCAATCTACAGTCCCATTTGTATGGGACTCCAGTCGTCCCTATCCAAGGGTGCAAGCCTCCCTAGCCATGCACCCCCTCCTTTCTAATTTCTAGCAAGGGGACCAGTCCCTATCTGCTCTCTTATGGGTGCATGACACATGGACAGATGTCTAAGTGTCAAAGGTCAATGTTTGACCAAAGTCAAAAGACAAGAATTAGCAGATGATGGAAAATGGTAGGTGTTGTCTCAAATTTATTGCATAAATTAAGATAACCCTTTTCTAATCTGGACAAGCTCTAGTCAGATCAAGTAAAGGTATCTGAGTGAGCACAAACATATTTGGCTCAATTGAGACAACTTTTAATGATAGTAAAAGGAGAACGTTAGGCTCAATCGTATACTAGCATGATTTTCTTAAACCTAATTGAATCTTAATCAAATCAATTAAACTGGATTAGTTTAATTGATGATATCCATATCTAAATTCTTGTTTGTGTGATCTAGTTAGGTTCAGTTCTGTATGGTAATGAGATATGTCATGATCTTTATCATCGACATCACCGAAATACCTTCCAATGGATCAAAACTTATTTTGATTCATATGATTAGAATGATCGATCATCTAAATTATTTTAATTGCTCTCAAAATCTACTAATAACATTTAGCAGTATATGGTGGCAACCCATCAGAATTGAAAACAATCCTCTCGATGCAGCTATCTATGTTATTAAGTTCTTCTATCCTGATCTCCGATCAGATTTGGGTTAAGGTGAACTCGTCAAACCCTAATTTCCATCATATGATTTAATCATTCGATTCAGGTTCGATGTGAAAACTTTAATAGAAATACTTTTTATTATTTCACTCTGCCATGGCCATGGCTTAAGAACTTGATTCTCATGATCATCATAGGGCTGCTTCTCATCCACCGAGGTAGATAAATTCTCTCTTGGTACAATCTTATTCCTATAATGAACATGCTATAGCCAATATACACCTCAGGATTCTGAATGGCTAGGAGACTGAGTCATGGTGTAGTCAAATTATAACATCCTCAAGGTGAACTGCTGATGCACCTCAGGTCAAAGAACTAGACACACCACTACAGCTTCAAGCCAGTCATCGATGAGAAGGTAGACTTCCATATAACTGCTCGAGGTGGTCATGCTCAGTGCCCTCGTTCTCTAATGAGTATCTGTACTCTCGCTCTAGTATCTCTACACTATAGACTCAAGACTCATTTACTATAAATAAGTGATTGTACACCAACATTCTAGATCAATCACCATCCTCATGGTGATCTTACGGTCGCGAGCATTTTATGAGTTGAAAATTCTTGTCTTAAATTTTCAACTCTTGAAAATAAGAATTATCATTACCATTAACTCAAGGGATGTATGACAGACACTAAATACACATTTATGATAGTAAATAATCCATTTTATTATTTATAGTTAAAATTATAATTTTTTCTCTAGAAATGTATTACAAGTATCAGCCAATTCTGCCTTCTAGGGCACACATATCTAACATCTATCCTCTTCAACTACCATCTAGCTTAGATTTAGTACTTAAGCATTGTTATTATGTACCTGCTGTAAGCAGAAATTTGATTTCTGTTTCATGTTTAGCACAAGAAGCATATGTAATTAGTTTTCTTAAGGACCATTGTAATATTTTTTTTGAAAGAAATAAAATTATAAGTGATTTTCTTATTAACAATCTCTACCAGTTACATATTAATGTATCTATCTTTAATATAGAGCAAAATATGAATGCCATAGGATCAAAACAATCCAGGGATAGTCCAAACGATAGGTATCTATGGTACCTAAGGCTAGATCATATAGCAGAAGATGGGGCTAACAAATTAGAGAAAATCGAGCTATTGAGTCCATTGACTTTCGAGTCATATCCAATTTATGAATCATATCTTCATAGCAGAATGACTAAGCTCTCTTTTGTAGGACATGGGGAAAGTGCTATGGATCTACTTGCCCTAGTACATACTGATGTGTGCGGCTCATTAGATGTGCCAGCTAGAGGTAACTTTATCTACTTTATAACCTTTGCTGATGATTTATCTTAGTATGGATATGTGTATCTTATGAGACACAAATCTGAAGCCTTTGAAAAATTTAAGGAATTCAGACATGAAGTGGAAAAGCAAACTGAAAAATCCATTAAGGTTCTTCGATCAGATCGATAAGGTGAATACCTTAGTCAAAAAATTTTGAACTATCTCAAACAATATAGCATAGTCTCTCAATAGACTCCACCTGGAATACCTCAACTCAATGATATTTTAGAATGAAGAAATCGGATCCTATTAGATATGGTCCGATCCATGATGAGCTTCACAAACCTTTCTGATTATTTTTAGGAATTTAGTCTATTAACTACTATGTATTTACTGAATAGGGTTTTCTCTAAAATCATTCCTACCATATCGTATTAGATATGGCATGGTAAGAAACCAAGTCTGAGTCATCTTAGAATTTAGGATTGTCTGGCTCATGTCAAAAGACAGCAAATGGATAAGTTAGACTATAGGTCCTTTAGAGCTTGATTCATAGGATATCCTAAAGAGTCATTAGGATATTATTTCTACATTTCAGAAGACCATAATGTGATTGTGAGTCGGCATGCCATCTTTCTTGAAAAATAGTTTATTCAAGATGGTGGCATTGGAAAGTAAATCAAGCTCGAGGAGAAAATCTCACAAGAGCTACGAGCTAAGGACTCTATAGAACCAAATTAGGTTGAGCTAATACAATCACTACCTCCTCCATCTTGTAGATCGGAAAGGATTTTCCATCCCCCTGAGAGGTACTTAGGTACCATTTTAGAGGAAATAGAAAAAATGTTCCTCGTAGGTAATGGAGTTCATGGTGATGATCCCAAAATCTATAACGAGGCGATATCGGATATCGACTCTGAGAAATGGTTAGAGGCAATGAAGTCAGAAATTGACTCGATGCACTCAAACTAAGTCTGGACCTTGGTAGATCCACTAGAAGGTATAGTACCTATTGCGTGTAAATGGATCTACAAGAAAAAGATTGGTGCAGATGGAAATGTGGAGATATTCAAAGCTAGATTAGTGGCAAAAGGTTATAGTCAGCACGAAGGCATTGATTATCAGGATACTTTTTCGCCAGTAGCTATGCTAAAATCCATCCGCATGTTGCTTGCTATTATAGTCTATTTTGATTATAAAATATGGCAAATGGATATGAAAATGGCATTCTTAAATGGATATCTTGAGGAAGATATCTATATGGAATAGCCGCTAGGTTTCACATCCAGTGATGCTGATCATAAAGTATGCAAGTTGCAAAGGTCCATATATGGACTTAAGCAAGCATCTCGGAGCTGGAATACTCATTTTAATAATGATGTGATCAAATTATTTGGTTTCATCAAGAAGAGAGGAACCATGTGTTTTCAAAAAAGATCAGTGGAAGCGCTATTATCTTCCTCGTACTGTACGTGGATGATATCCTCCTTATTGGAAATGATATTTTCATGTTGACCATAGTTAAAATGTGGTTATCTAAAGAATTCTCCATGAAAGACCTAGGAGAAGCATCATTTATTCTAGAAATTAAGGTCTATAGAGATAGACCGAATAGGATGCTAGGTCTTTCACAGAAGATGTACATAGAGGAAGTGCTAAAGAGGTTTAGCATGAAAAACTCCAAGAAGGAGTTGGTACTCGTTCAGACATGGCATTCATCTCTCCAAGAAAATGTGTCCCAACACACCTGAGGAGATTGAATGCATGAGCAAGATCCCTTATGCTTCAGCAATAGGAAGCCTCATGTATGCCATGTTTTGTACATGACCTGATATAGCCCATGCTGTGAGTGTCACAAGCAGATATCAGTCGAATCCAAGGTGAAGAACACTGGACTTCTGTGAAATGTATCCTTAAGTACTTGAGAAGAACTAAGGATATGATGTTGGTTTTTGGTAATAGAGAACTCCAAGTCCAGGGATATACAGACTTAGATTTTATGTTCAATATAGATGATCGAAAGTCAACATCTAGGAGTCTATTTATGTGTAATGGTAGTGCTGTCAGTTGAAAGAGTTCCAAGCAGATAGTGATAGCAGATTCCATCATAGAAGCAGAGTACATCACTACATCAGAACCTACGAAGGAGGCATTTTGGTACAAGAAGTTGCCCACAAAGATCGGAGTGATGCCATCGGATGCCATTCGTCTATACTGCAACAATAATGGCACCATAGCCCTTGCTAAGGAGCCAAGGTCTCATTAGAAATCGAAGCACATCGAGCGGCGATACCACCTCATCTACGATTATCTTGAGAAAGATTACGTTGAGGTTAAGAGAGTTGACTCCAAAGATAATGCGGTAGACCCACTTACAAAACCATTAAGCCAGCAGAATATCAAAGCCCATCTTAAGAAGATGGAACACAGATTTGTAGCTAATTATCTTTAGGTCAAGTGGAAGTTTGTTGGATATGTGTACCCTAGGAGCTAGATTAGCTGACACTTGTAATACACTTCTAAGAATAAAATTATAATTTTAACTATAAATAATAAAATGGATTATTTTCTATCATAGTGTGTATTTGAAAGTGTCTGTGATACATCCCTTGAGTTAATGGTAATGATAGTTCATATTTTCAAGAGTTAAAAATTTAAGACATGAATTTTCATTATTAGCTCATAAAATGCTTCCAACCATAGGATCATCATGAGGATGGTGAATTGATCCGGAAGGTTGGTATACGATCACTTCTTTTGGATAGATGAGTCTTGAATCTATGATGTAGAGATATCGAAGTGAGAGTAAAGGTACTTGTTAGAGAATGAGGGCACTGAGCATGACCACCTCGAGTAGTTATAAGAAAGTCTACCTTCTCATCGATGATTGGCTCGAAGCTGCAGTGGTGTATCAGGTTCTTTGATCTGAGGTGCATCGGTAGTTCACCTTGAGGGTGTTATAGTTTGACTATACCATAACTCGATCTCCTAGCCATTCGAAATCCTGAGGTGTATGTTGGCTATAGCATGTTCATTGTAGGAATTGGATTGCAATAATAGGGGATCTATCTACCTTGGTAGATGAGGAGCAGCCCTATGATGATCATGAGAATCAAGTCCATAAGCCCATGGCCATGGCAGAGTAAAATAATGGAAAGAGTTTCTATTATGATTTTCATATTGAACTTGAATCGAATGATTAATTCATATAACGAAAATTAGGGTTTGACGAGATCACCTTAACCCTAATCCGATCGAAACTCAAGATAGAGGAACTTAATCAAACAGGTAACTACATCGAGAGGTTCACTTTCAGTTCTAATGGGTTGCCATTATATGCTGCTAGGTGTCACTAATGGATTTTGGGAGCAATTAGAATGATTTAGATGATCGATCATACTAGTTGTCTGAATCAGAAAAGTTTTGATCCATCAAAAGATGATTTGATGATGTCGATGATAGAGATCGTGATGTATCCCATTACCATACGAAACTAAACTTAACTGGATCACACAAATAAGGGTTTGGATCTGGATGTCATCAATTAGACAAATCTAGTTCAATTGATTTGAATAAGATTCAATTAGGCTCAAGAAAATTGTGCTAGCACACGATTGAGCCTAATGTTCTTCTTTAACAATCATTAAAGCTTGTCTCAACTGACCCAAATATATTTGTGCTCACTCATGAATCTTTACTTGATCTGACTGGAGCTTGTCTAGGTCAGAAAAGGATTGTGTTAATTTATGAGATAAATTTAAAACAACACCTACCATTTTTTATCACTTGCTAAATCTTATTTTCGGACATTGATCAAATACTGACCCTGGACACTTAGACATCTGTCCATATGTAATGCACCTATAGAAGAGTACTTGGGGACTTGTTCCACTACTAAAATATAGATAGGAAGAGGGTGCATGCCTAGGGAGGGGTGCGCCCCATGAGGATAAAGCTGGAGTCCCATGCAGATGGGACTCAGGGTTGCTTTAGGGGATTAAACTCCGTGGTGCCATGAACTTTTGTTAAATCCAGTCTTGGTGCTATCGTAGGAGAGTTTTAAGGGTCTTCCATCTGATTGGATCAGATGATATCATCCCACCAATCAGATTTAGATCTCATATCTCAAAGGGCTGTGATTGGTCGGGACGATGTGGCATTGCATTGCGTAGTAAGGTCTATATAAACCCTACCTACGCCTAGGTTTTTAATGCTTCTATCTTTAGCCCATGCCACAAAAACTCTCTCCCTCCTTCTCCATGCCACCCTCTGGTCCTCTCTCTCCTCTCCATGCCTAACGAGTTTTGGGCATGAATAAGGTGCGATCCAAGCAAGTGAAAGGTGCCAGAAAAGGAAGAAGACAGCACTGCTGCAAGAGACAACAACAGTTCTTCAAAAGAAGTTCTAAAGATCTTCAAGATTAGATCTATATCTGATTTTTGGAGGATTGATTGAGAATGAGAAGATCTCCAGATTCTGCCTGAGTGGATATGGATAGAGGCCAGGCGATTGCTTGGCTACATCCCGAACCTAAGGCAAACATCGGGACCATCACAGGATAATTGGATTATCCAAAATAAAGATATAATTAAATTAGATTTAATTTTTATTTTTATTTTATTTTTATTATTAGATCAATAATATCAAATCTAAGGAATCTCAAATCTGATTAGGATCTTAGAGAAAAAAATTTTGAAATATCCCTCCTAATCCAATCAGATCTGAACAAACCTGATTCGAAAAATAGGTTTTCTCCTTCAACAGATTCGATGGAAATGACAATTTCTCCTTATGGCAAGCAAGATTAAAGGATCTCCTCATCCAACATGGGTTGATCGATGCTTTCTTATATGATGAGACACCAGCCATCATAGAGGTGAAGTATTGGAAGTAGATCTAGATGCAGACGGTGAGCAGGATTGACTTGTACCTAGCAGATGATGTGGTGATCCATATACATGGTGAGACTTTCTCGATGGTACTATGGTTGAAGCTCGAGGAGTTATATATGATGAAGTCACTCACCAACATGCTATTCTTTTGGAGGCAGTTCTATCAACTACGGATATATGAATGCTAGAGCATGTGAAAGCATCTATTCAACTTTCAGAAGATCCTCACCAACCTCCTCAGCATTGGTAAAAAAGTTGAGAAGACTAGGGAGTTGGGATTGCTAGCATTGCTCCCCCCTTTGTATGAGTCCTTGGTGACTACTCTTCTAGTGGAAAAGAGCACCATCAAGATAAATGAGGTCACTATAGCGATACTCCAGAACGAGGTTCTCAGGAGGGAGAATCCAGCTTCGAGCTCAAGTGATGGTAGCTCAGCTTTGACAATTTCTGAAGGAGTAGGAGGCAGTAGATGGAGTGATAGAGGATTGGGAGAAGGATGATCTAGGTCTAAGATGAGAGATCCTAGCAAGATCAGATGCTATAGGTACGATGAGTTGGGGCATCGAGTCAAGGATTGCCCACAACTCAAGGATTGAGTGAGGGCCACTGCAGTGATGGCTAGTAGCAAGTTAGATGATGATGTTTTGAAGATATTTAATGAGTTATCTAGTTCTTCCCAGTAGTGGATTTTAGATTTTGCATGCATAGATCATGTTTGTCATAGAAAGGAGCAGTTTGACTCCCTGAAGAGCAATGATGGCACTGTTTATCTACCGGATGGATTGAGCTATGCGATTAGAGGCATCGAAATGGTCAGCTGGAAGACATATGATGGTGCAGTGAGAAGATTGGGGGAGGTCCAATACATACCAAATTTTAAGCAAAATCTTATCTCACTGAGCAGACTGAATTTAAATAGCTATAGATGGATAGCTGATGATGGAATCCTGAAGATCATACATGGCAATAAGATGATATTAGAGGAAAAGAAGAAGATAAGAGGATATTACTATCTGATAGGAAGCCCAATGCAAGATGGAGCTTTAGGAGCTAGAGGGAGCCCAGTGCAAGGTGGAGCTCTTGGTAGAGATGGATCAGACATGAGACAGAAGACTCAGGAGGACGAGTGGTGACGTCTCAGAGTGATGTTCCTATTACCATAGGAGAATTCTCCAAGCAGGTCTTTGGTCAAAGTAGACACAGTCCATGATAGAGGTGGGATCGAACAGCCTAGCTCGACTCCTATGTTTCCCCATCCATGATTAGTAGGCGTGCGTCAGGGCATGGGGGCAAGATGGATCACAAGCTCTCAAAGTTAGGTACGGGTTGAATGTCGAGTTCAAGTAGAGATTATTAGAATTTGATGCCTCGAATTCGACCCACAATAAGAAGAGAATCAGTTTTTAGCACAACAGTCAGGCCAGCTCTGATACACAATCGAGCCAGTTTGGATTGAGATCGAGCCGGCTCAAACTATGGTTCAAGCCGGCTCTCTCAGATAGACAGGCAGTAGGAGTTCGAGTAAGATGCAATGGGGCAAGCTCGACCCCTGATCGAGCTGGCTCGACAGAGGCAAATAGAATACGATGGGATTTTTTTTATTTGGACTTGTATTATAATTAATCCAAGGGATCTATGGGAGTTGCATATGGACCATAGAATCCAGCGGTCATGGAGGGTTGCGGTCATGATTTGAAGGTCAGAGACATTCCAAAACTTCATCAAGGTCATGTTCGACTCATATTAGGCGAATCAGCCCTTTTAGGATTCCTATGAACTATTGAGAAGAGGATTCTCATCCTATTTAAAAGGCTTAGGTGCTGTGGAGCTAAAAAGATGGAGCACATGGCATGAGAGGCATGTAGAGAGGCTCAGACAGTCGTCGAGAGGAGCTTGGCACAGTGCCAAGTATGTGCAGCCTGCTAGAGAGAGAAACAATAAGTGCATAGCATCCAGTGAGAAGGCTGTAAGGATAGAGCATGTTATAGCTTTTGTGGATCTCCTTTGGATTTTGAGAGAGATTTTATAAGGGTATCTTCAAGTGGAGAGAGATTTGTATACTATGAGTTGAGAGTGGGTGTTCTCCTCTTGTATCTATTTTTTTCTTTCATAGTGAAGCTTTGCATGTCCCATGGAGGCAAGCCTTTAGGCTGATCCATGTACTTAATTTTTTTCTTATTTTATTTTTTTCTTTTTTCTGCCATAATAATTTAGTACTAGATCCTTAATAAGTGATATCAGAGTAGCTGATATCCCAATAGTTTGGTATCAAGATGAGTTGATACCACAACATGCTGAATCCTAGAGTGGGGACTCTATATTTCGGTGGAGAGTTTGAGTGCTAGAACTCCACTGACTTTCACCACCATCTCATCTTCCTTCAATGCATCTTTTAATTTTTGGAGCATCCCAAAGATCAGGAGCAGTTCGTCGATTGGATCGATAAAGGTTAGCTGTCGAAGGCCCTAGCGAGAAACTAGCACTCCAGCAGAGCTAATTGGAACCAAGGGCTTCATGTGGACTCACCATAGAGGTCGGATATGTATGTGGCTACAACATGACATGGGAGCGATTTTTTGGTGGTTCTAAAGTGCAGTGATCATCTATCCATGCATAGGTATTATGTTTTGAACATAAATCGATCAGCAAATGCGATTTGCTGATCGATTACATTTTATTTTTCTAATGCATATTAATATGTCAAAGATCCTGAGTAGGATTTTATGATTAGATCGTAGCATGCATAGAATTAATGTAGATTAATTTTGCTTCTACTGCTATATATATTTTGAAAATGTTTCAAAAAGCATGCTTTGAATCCTGTTGGTTTTTCCTTCAATACCTATATCCCATCAGAGACATTCTCGATAGTAGAATGTGTTGAAAATTATGTGCCAAAATCAATCATTAGCCTATTGATAGTTGATATATTATAATTAATTTATTAATTAATAAAAAATATTTTAGCATCTTTTTTCATCAAAAATTTACATCTTCTTATGAACTCTATTGTTGCGATAAAGTCCTTAGGACTATTTAGTTTTGATAAAGAGAGGATTTATCGATTCGTCCTTAAATTTGTTCATAATCAAATAATAGGTATTAATTAGGATGACATCGCCTATCGAGCATATATTGCTATATACCATATAGGTTGGTTGTCCTCTTAATCAAGGAGTATGAAAATACTGGTATGACATACAGGTGAGATTTATGGGTACATCATCATTAAACGTGACCAACTCCAGAGCATTCTGCTATAGAGAATGTCTCTATGTTAGGAATTATGATCCAAAGTCAATCGTCAGCCTATTGATGATTAAATATTATAATTAATTTATTAATTAATAAAAAATATTTTGGCATCTTTTTTTATCATAAGTTTACATCTTCTAATGAACACCACTTTTGTGATGAAGTCCTTAGGACTACATAGTTTCGATAAAGAAATGATTTATCGATTAGTCCTTAAATTTATTCACGATCAAATGATAGGCTATTGATTAGGATGACAACGTCCAGCATAGGTTGCTGTATGGCATATAGGTTGGTTGTCCTCTTAACCGAGGTGTGTGGAGACATTGGTATGGCATATAGATGAGATATATGGATACATCATCATTGAACGTGACCAACTCTAGAGCATTCTGCTGATGAGAATGTCTTTGATGTGATATAGGTATAAGTATTCCATAGATCTGAGATCACCTTAGTGACTTGCACGCAACTCACTGTGCTTTGGTATCGGACTAACTGAATTTCTAATTCAACAACGGAAGGCTTTTGGGTACAGTCAAGTACTTACGAAGTCAGAGTATGATCAAGGTGGAATTGATCACTATCAGAGTTGACAATTGAATTTTGATGTGTCCTACAAGCATTATGGTCAAGGGGATGAATTGTATGGAAACTATATCCGCATGGGTTCTAAGGATGGTGTTCTACACCTTCGACCTATCCGGCCATCGGGTATCATTGCTAGATGGTCACCTTGATTGGTGCAAAAATTGATTTCTATGCTACTAGCTTAGGTTCAGACATGTGAGGTCACACACATTAGAGCTTATGATCTGATTAGATGATTTATCAATGATTAAGAATCATTCTAGGGTTAAATAATCAATACGATTTATATTTAACCTAATGCAAGTATTGCAGGAGGATCGATTAGCAATTAGATTATTAATTGACTTAATTTGATTAAGCCAATAGGCTAAAATTAAGTCTAATTAAATATAATTTAATTAGATTTGGTTTGGGCTTGATTGGATCAAGTCCAATTGGTTTATTGGATAAGCCATGTGCAAGGAAGAACTCATCTTAGTCTAACTAGGACTAGAATTAATCCAATTTTCTAATTTGATTAGAAAAAATCAAAATTAAGTTTGTTTTAATCTAATTTAATTAAGTTCTTTAATGGGTTAGGGACTTATTTAATTGGATTGGTTTAATCTTGATTTTATTTGGTTAAAAGTTCTAGTTTGACCAAGTCAAAACAGGAGTCCTAGTGTGACTAGGACTCCCTATCTCATTGCGCCACCTTGGTCCCAATTCCTTCCATACCAATTTTTTAGATATTTTTCATAAAAAATCTCTTTCTTCCTGATTTCCATGCCCCCTCTCTCCCTCCAAGTCATATTTAGAAGTTAGGTGGAAGACCAAGTCCAAGGAGGAATTAGTTTTGCTTACGATTCTATGAGATAGAATCCTTATTGACCAAAACATCTTCCCTTGAGTACCACCCCCTCTTTTAATTAATTTTTCTCTTATTTCATGAAAATAATCTCCATTTTATGCACCCTCCCTTGCTGGTCCATGCCAAAAATTATGGAAGAGGCGCGCAACCAACTTCCCATGTTTAGATATTCCTGGTCTAGGAATTTGACCTAACTTGGAACTTTCTTTTTCCCTATTTATTGGATGAATTTTGCTCTAATTTTTTCATAAAATATAGAGATTTAGAGAGATTTGGGGTGTGCAAAAATTAGAGAAAGAAAATCCTTGGGCATGGTGGTTCCATAGGCACCAAACTAGGTGTCCAGGTGAGAGGAAAAAGAAGAAGAAAAGGATCTTCTTCTAGGCTTTTTTATTTTCAAACTCTCCTTCTTTCTTTTGAGTTTTTTTGAGAGAGTCTCAGATCCACAAACTCACATCCTCATTTTCATATTTTGAAGAGTCCAAATTTTGAAGAAGGGAGTATTGGATCGACCATCGAAGAAGGATCAGCACAGTACTAGCATGCTGTGCTGATTTTCTACATCGAACTTCAGATCAGAGATCGTAGGCTTGTATGGATGACTCCTAGAGGCTGGACATGTGTGTAGCTCATGACTTCATCCTCAAGTCTAGATTAGTAAGTTTGAATATCTAAACTTGCTCAGGTAATAGATCTGATCTGTAAACTTCATACCTACATTTGATGTACTGTAGATCTAGGTTGATTTGATCAACTTTTTTCTTTCTTATTTAATTTTAATTTTTGATTTAATATCATATCTTGATCATGTAATAGATATGAGATCTAGATATTTATATGATTATTTAAATAAATTTTAGATTTATTTAAGTCTTTCGCTGTAAGATCTTAAAAAAATTTGAAGATCTATCTGTGAAATTCTAGATCTGGTTCCTTCAACTGGTATTGGAGCCTAGATTCTTATTACATGATTTTTGTACATGTCTAGATTATTTTTTAGATTAGATCTAATTTATAATCTAATTATTAAATTTAAAATTAAAAAAAAATAAAATATTTTAGATTGCACGGACTGCCATAAGGTTGTCCTATTGTAAGGTTTATCCCTTATAGTGAATAGGTTGTCTTAGTACATGCTGATCTAAAATATTAATCATAAAATTTTAGATTACATCTAAGATATTTTATGATCTAATTAAAAATATTTTAATCTAATTTCAATCATCATAAATGTGTTAGATTTGATCTAGGAAGATTTATGATTGATTATTATTAAAACTATTTCAATTACATGAACCTATTTAGATTAGATCTAAAGTAGTTTCATGTTTATTTTACTTGCATATTGATTATGAATCAAATATGCAACTTGGTTGATAGAACCATATTATAAAAATATTTTATAAACATGAAAATTATTTTGGAAAAGCCGAACCCCAACCCTCATCCCAAAACTTAATTGAGAATTAAGAAGTTGATTGATTAGGATCTAGAATTATGGATTGAAGATCCTAAGACACAAATCATAACACATTGGGTTAAATGGGTTAGTGGGGATTAGGTTCATTAATTGGATTAGACCTAGGGTTAGATTAAAGAATGGACTTAACTAGAGAATTGACCTAATCTAATCAATTATTGTCTTAGATTAGGTCAAGGATTCTCTAGATCAATTACAATAGTTGTAGTTGGTCATGTCCATGTCTTTAACAAGACCCAAGATGGACTTGATTCTTGGCTATGCGATCTAGCATGAATTATTAGGTTGATCTAATTGAAACTAATTAAATCAGTTGGTGTCTACGGTAAACCAGACCAGTAGTTTTTAATTGGTAGCTTGCTTATCTAGTCATTTTTTATTGTGTCTAAGGCAAGCCTGGTAGAACTTTCCATTGATCGAACTTATCAGGCCTCTTGATGAGATTATGTTTTGATCAAATCGCTTGATTATTCGAGCTAACCCAAGTCAGCTAGGTAAATTAGTTTGACTGATTTAGGTGCTCCTAGATCAGCCTATTAATGATCTTACTTAAGCTGACTTGGTGAAGTTAGTGGGAGGATCATGACAAGCTGGTTAATCTGACCTACTCACTTCTATAAATGAATTCTTTAAAATTATTAGGTTCCTAAAATAAAATAGTAATATGATAATTGGATCATAGCCTTCTGTTAAAGTGGATGATAATGGGTCCATCAGTTGGATAATCATTGGAGGCCCAAAGGCCTGGTGCTTATCGATTGATGAAATTATTATTCATTATATGATCTCTTGGATACATCTTTCTAAATGGTGGTCAGGTGGGCCAACCAAAGTTGGGCCTAATCATTCATTGGTTGGATAGGCCTAGTATGGTCATGTTAATTGTTGGACCAAACTGGACACTTTTCTGAGAAGGCCAAAGCCAACTAATCAAGGCCTGGGACAAAATTTAATTACTAAAAATTATTTAGAGAAACATTTTGTTATGAACCTACCCTTAGATGTGCATGGGTGGGCCAACCAAAGTTGGGCTTGTGTACAGTCTATGTGGATTCTAGTACCCACTAAGGAATTAGGGTAATTCCTCGAATTCAAGGTAGAGGCTACCAATTTGAATAAATTAGTGGAAGAAATCTTTTGATTAAAGTCCAAATCTTTAGATTTAATGACTTAATTACTAATTAGATTTTGATTTTTCTTTGTACAGACATGGCCACTTCTCTATCGCTCCGATCATTGTTGGACAATGATAAGTTGGTGGGACCCAACTTCGATAGCTGGTATCGAAAGTTGAAGATTATCCTGGAGCATGAATGGATCCTATATGTGCTAACGAATCCTACACCTGAGGAGCCAGTTGCCAATGCATGTGGAATAGTCAAAGACACTTATCAGAAGTGGCTCAGTGATCAAACCATGGTGCGCTGCATTATGTTAGCTGCGATGAGCGACGAGTTCAATCGCAAGTTTGAGATAGCTCAGCCAAATGAAATGCTCCAATTATTGGAGGATTCTTTTGGCGACGTTGAGAGGCACAAGACTAGTTGTGCCATCTTCAATACCAGAATGCAGGATGGTGCCTCTATCACTGATCATGTATTGTACATGATCAAGTTGATAGAGCACTTGAGCAAGCTTGGCTTTCCCTCGTACAAACAACTTAGAAAAGATGCAATATTGAACTCGCTGCCCAAGTCTTATCTCCTATTTCTTACATATTATAGAATGTCAAAGCCTGAAGTGGACTACCATGGTTTACTGGGGTTACTTTAGAACTTTGAGAAGGATCACCAACTCCATAAGGAGTCAGTAAACTTAGTGGGAGGTTTGTTTTCTCGTTCTCGATCCTTTGGGAAAGGGAAGAAGAACAAGAAGAAGAAAGCCAAGAAGGTGCATGTTCATGCTAGGACACGTGTGCCGGCTTAGACCCTAAAGACCAAGCCTGATAAGAGTCAAGCCAAATGCTTCTTTTGCAAGAAGCGGGGGCACTGGAAGAGAAACTATCCTCAGTACATTGCCGTCTTAGATCCAAATAGGCAGAGAAAGAAGCAAGCTGTTGCTGGGTAAGGTATTTATATGATAACTCCTTGCAATTTTTCTATTTGTGATATTACTGATTGGATATTGGATATCGGTAGCCCTTACCATATTTGCAATTCGTTGCAGCGGTTGCGGATCAGTAGAAGATTCGAGCATGGTGAGAGATTCCTGAACATTGGAGATGGAAGACCAATTCCAATTCTAGCTTTAGAAATTTTGAAACTTGTATTTGAATCCCATACCGTTGTTCTTGGTAATTGTCATTTCTATCCTAGTTTCTTTTTAAATATAATTTCTGTAGTCCTTTTAGCCATGAACAATTATCAAATTTCAATAAAGAAATAAGTTTGTAATGTCATTATGAATGATGTTACTGCTATCTGTGGATAATTGAACAATGGTGTATATATGTTATCACAACCTATTAATGTAGTCTATTCTACTAGCAAGCATCCTAGATTAGATAGTATATTAGTTATCTACTTATGAAACTGTAGGCTAGGTCATATAAACAAGAATAGGATAAATAGGTTGACTCACGAGGAAATCCTCGAAGTTAATGATTATGAATCACTTCCAACCTATAAGTCTTGTCTTCTTGGTAAAATGATCAAGTCACCTTTTATTAAAAAAGGTGAGAGAGCCAATGAGCTCTTAGGTCTAGTACATACTGATGTATGTGGATCAATAAGCACAAGTGCTAGAGATGGATATGTCTACTTCATAACTTTCACAGATGATCTATCAAGATATGGATATGTTTATCTGATGAAACATAAGTCAGATTCTTTTGAAATGTTCAAACGATTCCATAGTGAAGTAGAAAAATAAACTAGAAAGAGTATTAAAACTCTTCGATCTGATCGAGGAGGAGAATACCTTGCTGGAGAGTTTCTCACATATTTAGGAGAGAATGAAATTCTCTTTCAATGAACTTCTCTTAGAACACCACAGCATAATGGTGTGTCTGAAAGGAGGAATCAGACTCTATTAGACATGGTCCAATCCATGATGGGATTTACCTGCTTGCTGATATCCTTCTAGGGATATGCACTAGAATCGACTTGTTATCTATTAAATAGGATTCCAAGTAAGTCTGTAGTTAAAACCCCATATGAGATATGGATAGGGCGTAAGCCAACACTTTCACACCTTAGGATTTGGGGGTGCCCAACTTATATCAAACGGTTAGTTACAAACAAACTTTAACCTAGGTTTGACAAGTGAACATTCATAGGGGACCCAAAAGAGACCAAAGGATACTATTTCTACCATGCTGATGAACAAAAGATGTTCGTAAGCCTTAGGGCAACCTTTTTGGAAAAGAAGTTTTTTGATGAAGGAACTATTGCTTTTAAGGTTGAACTTGATGAAGTTCAATAGGTAGAAAGTCCGACATAGAATGTTGAACCTAAGTCAAATTTAATCAGATCAGATCTGAAGCCTTGTGAACCCGCACCATTAAGATGATTTGGTAGAGTTCCACTACATCCGGATAGATACTATAAATTCTTGGTCCAAGATGGTGATCCCATCAAACTCGATGAGAATGATGAGGATCCGATCACTTATGTGGATGCGATGCAGAGATCCAACTCTGAGAAATGGCTAGAAGTCATGAGATTCGAAATAGATTCCATGAAGATCAATGATGTATGGACATTAGTTAACCAACCTAAATGGGTTAAACCCATTGGGTGTAAATAGGTCTTCAAAAGGAAGAGGGGCATAGATGGAAAGGTGGAGAACTATAAAGTCCATCTGGTTGCCAATGGGTATCATCAACATTATGGTTTTGATTATGATGAGACGTTCTCCCCTATGGCAATGCTCAAGTCCATTCGGATCATGCTTGCCATTGCTGCCCATCTGGACTATGAGATCTAGCAGATGGATGTGAAGACAGCTTTTCTAAATGGAGAGCTGATCGAAGAGGTGTATACGATACAACCTGAAAGGTTCACATCCATAGATGTGTCCAAGATGTGCAAGCTTCAGAGATCCATTTATGAATTAAAGCAGGCATCTCAGAGTTGGAACATACATTGTGATAAAGTGATCAAAATGTATGGCTTCGTTAAGAATGGAGAAGAACCCTGCATTTAAAAATGGGCAAATGGTCC
Organism: Cocos nucifera; assembly: GCA_006176705.1. Lineage (NCBI taxonomy): Eukaryota > Viridiplantae > Streptophyta > Magnoliopsida > Arecales > Arecaceae > Cocos > Cocos nucifera. Next base: position 113,209 of record QRFJ01001679.1, on the reverse strand, counting down.
AGTAGTGGTATTCCTTATTTTGTACATGGATGCTATTCTCTTAATTGAAAATGACATCCCCACACTACAAGAAATAAAAGTCTAGTTGTCATCACAATTCTCCATGAAGGACTTGGATGAAGCATCCTAAATCCTAGGGATAAAAATCTATAGGGATAGATCTAAAAGGATGCTTGGTATATCCCAATCCACATACATAGAAACTATGCTGAAGAGGTTCAACATAGAGAATTCCAAAAAAGGCTATCTTTTGATAGGCCAAGGAATTTCTTCCTCTAAGAAGGATTGTCCGACAACTCCTGAAGAAAGAGAGCGTATGAGTAGAATTTCATATGCTTCGACAGTGGGGTCTATTATATATGCAATGACATGTACGAGATTAGGCATGGCATACTCACTAGGAGTAGTGAGTAGATATCAGTCTGACCTTGGAGAAAATCACTGGAAGGTGGCTAAAACCATCCTTAAGTATTTGAGAAATACTAAGAACCAATGGTTGGTTTATGGTGAGTCAGATCTGAAGCTTGTGGGGTTTATAGACTCCAGCTTTCAGTCTGATCATGATAATAGTAAAAGTGTGTCGGGTATGTCTTTACTCTTATTGGAGCCATCTACTGAAAAAGTTTCAAGCAGCATACAGTGGTTGACTCTGTTTGCGAAGCAGAGTACATAGCATTAGATGCAGCAAAGAAAGCTATGTGGCTAAGAAAGTTCATCACCGAGCTCGGAATAGCACCCTCCAATGATGGTCTAGCCCTGCTCTACTATGATAGCACCGGTGCCATAGCTCAACCAAAAGAATCGAAGGCACACTAATGAATAAAGCACATTCTACGTCACTTCCATTTGGTCCACGAGATCATGGATCGTGGTGATGTAGACCTTCAGAAGATCGACGAAAATGAGAACCTAGCCAACCCCTTCACTAAAGCCTTGAAAATCAAAGAGTTCGACAATCATAAGTCGAAGATGGCTATTAAATACTGTGTCGAGTGGCTTTAGGATAAGTGAGAATTGTTGAAAATTATGTTCTAAAGCCAATCGTCAGTCTATTGATGGTTTAGATATTATAATTAATTTATTAATTAATAAAAAATATTTTGGCATATTTTTTTATCACAAGTTTACATCTTCTAATGAACTCCATTATTGTTATAAAGTTCTTAAGACTATTTAGTTTCGATAAAAAAAAAATTTATCGATTAGTCCTTAAATTTGTTCACGATCAAATGATAGGCTGTTAATTAGGATGACAGTGACCATCGACCATAGCTTGCTATATGACATATAGGTTGGCTATTCTCTTAATCAAGGTGTGTGAAGATACTGGTATGGCATATAGGTGAGATGTATGGGTACATCGTCACTGAACGTAACCAACTTCAAAGCATTCTACTGTCGAGAATATCTCTGATGGGATATAGGTATAAGTATCCCTTAGACCTGAGATCACCTCAGTGACTTGCAAGCAATTCACTATGCTTTGGTACTGGACTAACTAAATTTCTAATTCAGCAATGGAAGGCTTCTGGGCACAGTCAAGTACTTGCAAAGTCAGAGTGTGATTAAGATGGATTTGACCACTCGAAGAGTTGGAGAAGAATGTATTACTGTATTTTAAAATAGCAAAATCTTGGCTAGGGCAATCCATCAGATGGATTTGGTATTTTGAAATACAATGTGGACAACCTGATCAGAGTTGATAGTTGAACACTGATGTATCCTACGAGCATTATGGTCAAGGGGATGAATTATATGGAAACTATATCCGCATGGATTCTAAGGATGGTATTCTACACCTTCGACCTATTTGATCGTTGGGTATCATTGCTAGATGGTCACTTCGATTGGTATAAAAATTTATTCCTATGCTACGACTTAGGTTTGGACCTATAAGGTCACACACATTAGAGCTTACGATTTGATCGGTTGAGTGATCAATGATTAAGAATCATTCTAGGGTTAAACAATCAATATGATTGGTATTTAACCTAGTGCAAGTGTTGCAGGAGGATCGATTAGCAATTGGATTGCTAATTGACTTAATTTGATTAAGATAATAGGCTATGATTAAGTATAATTAAATATGATTTAGTTAGATTTTTTTTGGACTTGATTGGATCAACTCCAATTGGTTTATTGGATAAGCCAAGTGCAAGGAAGAACTAGTCCTAGTTTAACTAGGACTCCGATTAACCTAATTTTTTAATTTGATTAGAAAATAAATTAAAATTTAATTTAATTTAATTTAATTTAATTTAATTCTTAAATGGGTTAAGGCCTTATTTAATTAGGTTGATTTAATCTTAATTTTATTTATTTAAAAGATCTTCTTTGACCAAGTCAAAATAGGAGTCCTAGTGTGACTAGGACTCCCTATCTCCTTGCGCCACCTTGGTCCCAACACCCCCCATACCTATTTTTTAGGTATATTTCATGGAAAATTCTTTTCTTCCTGATTTCCATGCCCCCTCTCTCCCTCCAAGTCATATTTGGAAGTTAGGTGGAAGACCAAGTCAAAGGAGGAATTGGTTTTGCTTAGGATTCTATGAGATATAATCCTTGTTGACCAAAACATCTTTCCTTGAGTGCCACCCTCACTTTTAATTAATTCTTCTCTTATTCTATAAAAATAATTTACCTTTTTGTGCACCCTCCCTTGCTGGTTCACATAAAAAATTATGGAGGAGGCACCTAAGAAATGGGTGCCCCAACAACTTTCCATATTTGGATATTCCTAGTCTAGAAATTTGACCTAACTTGGACTCTTCTTTTTCCCTATTTATTGAATAAATTTTATTCTAATTTTTTTATAAAATATAGAGATTTGTGAGAGGTTTGGGTTGTCCAATAATTAGAGGAAGAGAGTCCTTGAACGTGGGGATTCCACAGGCACCAAACTAGGGTCTAGGTGAGATAAAAGAGAAGAAGAAAAGGATCTTCTTCTAGGGCGGTTTTATTTTCAATCTCTTCTTCTTTCTTTTTATTTTTTTGAAAGAGTCTCAGATCAACAAACTCTCATCCTGCTTTTCATATTTTGGAGAGTCCAAATTTTGAAGAAGGGAGCATTGGATCGACCATCGAAGAAGGATTGGCACACTACTAGCATGCTATGCTGATTTCCTGCATCAGACTTTAGATCAAAGATCGTAGGCTTGTGTGGATGACTCCTAGAGATCGGACACTTGTGCAGCTCGTGACTTCATTCTCAAGCCTAGATCAATAAATTAGAATGTCTAAACTTGCTTAGATAATAGATCTAATCTATAAACTTCATACCTGCATTTGATGTTGTGTAGATCTAGGTTGATTTGATCAACTTTTTTGTTTCTTATTTAATTTTAATTTTTAATTTAATATCATGCCTTGATCATGAAATAGATCTGAGATCTAGGTTTTTATATGGTTATTTAAATAAATTTTAGATTTATTTAAGTCTTTCATTGCAAGATCTTAAAAAAAAATTTAAGATCTACCTGTGAAACCCTAGATCTGGTTCCTTCACTCTGATGGGATATAGGTATAAGTATTTCTTAGGCATAAGATCATCTCGATAACTTACAAGCAACTCACTATGCTTTGGTACCAAACTAACTAAATTTCTAATTTAGCAATGAAAGACTTCTGGGCTCAGTCAAGTACTTGTGAAGTCGGAGTGTGATCAAGATGCAATTTACCACTCTAGGAGTTAGAGAAGAATGTATCACTGTATTTCAATATAGCAAAATCTTGGCCAGGATAATCCATCAAATGAATTTAATATTTTGAAATATAATATGGATAACCTAATCAGAGTTGATAATTGAACTCTGAGGTGTCCTTTGAGCATTATGGTCAAGGGGATGAATTATATGGAAACTATATTCACATGGGTTCTAAGGATGGTGTTCTACACCTTTCGACCTATCGGGTAGTCGATTATCATTGCTAGATGGTCACTTCGATTGGTATAAAAATTTATTTCTTTGCTACTGACTTAGGTTCGGACCTATAAGGTCACACACATTAGAGTTCATGTTCCAATCGGATGATTGATCAGCGATTTAGAATCATTTTAATGTTAAACAATCAATACGATTGGTGTTTAACCTATTGTAAGTTTTGCAGGAGGATGGATTAGCAATTTGATTGCTAATTAACTTAATTTGATTAAACCAAAAGGCTGAGATTAAGTCTAATTAAATATAATTTAATTAAATTTGGTTTGGACTTGATTGGATCAAGTCCAATTGGCTTATTGGATAAGTCAAGTGCAAGGAAGAACTAGTTCTAGTCTAACTAGGACTCAGGTCAATCCAATTTTTTAATTTGATTAGAAAATTAAATTAAAATTAAATATAATTTAATTAAGTTCTTAAATGGATTAGGATCTTATTTAATTGGATTGGTTTACTCTTATTTTTATTTGGTTAAAAGATCTTGTTTGACTAAGTCAAAATAGGAGTCCTAGTGTGACTAGGACTCCCTATTCCTTGTGCCACCTAATCCTCATGCCCTACCCTTTCCTCTCTATGTTTTTTCATGAATAATCTCCATGCCCAAAGGTTTCTCATGCCTTCCTTCTCTCTTCCTTCTTCTCATATGGAAGTTTATTGGAAGACCAAGTAAAAAGGGGAATTAGTTTTGCTTAAGGATTCTATGATATAGAATCCTTTTCAACCAAAACTCCTTCCATAAGTGTGCCAACCCATCCTTCCTTATTTTTTCTAATTTTCATGGCAAAAGAGGACATTTTTTGTGTGCCCCCCTTTGTTGGTCCACAGCAGAAAAAAAAGATGGGGGAACCCAAGAGTTCGGCATCCCAATAGCTTCCCTTATTTGGTCCTTCCTAGTCTAAGTTTTTGACCTAACTTGGACTCTTATATCTCTTTATTTAAAGGGAATTTTTGGCTGAAATTTTCTTAAATCATAGACACTTGATAGGCCTCTTTGGTGTAGAGAAATTAGAGAAAAATTCGTCTAGGTCATGGAGATATTGAAAACACAAATTAGGGTGTCTAGAAAAAAAATAAAGAAGAAAAGGATCTTCTTCTAGGGTTTTTGTTCCAGATCTCTTCCTCCCTTTTTATGATCTTTTGTGAGGTGTCTCAGCATCACAAATCTTTCTCTTTTCTTCTAGTATTTTAGAGTGTCCATGTTTCAAAGAAGAAAGCATCGGATCAACCATCGAAGAGAGATCAGCACAGTGCTAGCGTACTATGCTGATTTCCTGCATCAGGATCTCTGATCATGTTCGTGGGCTCGTGTGTATGACTCTTAGAGGCCGGATATATGTGTGGCTCATGACTTCATCCTCATGCCTATATCAGCAAGTTAGAATGTCTAACTTGCTCAGGTAATAGATCTGATCTATTAACTTCATACCTGCATTTGATGTAGTGTAGATCTAGGTTGATTTTATCAATCTTTTTTTTCTTATTTGATTTTTATTTCTAATTTAATATCATATCTTGATCATAAAATAGATCTAAGATCTAGGTATTTTCATATTTATTTAAGTCTTTCACTGCATGATCTTGAAAAGTTTCAAGATCTACCCGTAAAACCTTAGATCTGGTTCCTTCAATTGGTATCAGAGCCTAGGTTCTTGTTACATGATTTTTATGCTTGTTTAGATTATTTCATAGATTAGATCTAATTTATAATTTAATTATTAAATTTAAAATTAAAAAAAAATTTAGATCTCACGAACTGCCATAAGGTTATCCTGTTGTAAGGTTTACCCCTTATAGTGAAAAGGTTGTCCTAGTTCATGATGATTTAACTTTAATTATAAATTTATTAGATTTGATCTAATTTTATTTATAATTTAATAGATTTAAAATAATTTTAGTTCTAAAAATAAAATATTTTAGACTGCACAAACTTTCATAAGATTGTCCTACTATAAGTTTTATCCCTTACAGTGAATAGGTATTTCTAGTATGAGCTGATCCAAAATATTGATCATAAAATTTTAGATTAAATCTAAGAGATTTTATGATCTGATTAAAACTATTTTAACCTGATTTCAATCATCATAAATATATTAGATTTGATCTACGAAGATTTATGATTAATTATTATTGAAACTATTTCAATTACATGAACCTATTTAGATTAGATCTAAAGTAGTTTTATATTTATTTTACTTGCATATTGATTATGAATCAAACATGCAACTTGGTTGATAGCACCATGTTGTAAAAATATTTTATAAACATAAAAATTATTTTTGAAAAGCCAAACCCCAACCCTCAGCCAAAAACTTAATTAAGAATTAAGAAGTTGATTGATTAGGATCTGGGATTGTGAGTTGAAGATCCTAAGATACAGATCATAACACATTGGGTTAAATGGGTTAGTGGGGATTAGGTCCACTAATTGGGTTAGACCTAGGGTTAGATTAAAGAATGGACTTAATTAGAGAATTGACTAAATCTAATAAATTATTGTCTTTGATTAGACCAAGGATTCTTTAGATCAATTATAATAGTTTTAGTTGGTCAAGTCCATATCTTTAACAAGATCCAAGATGGACTTGATTCTTGGCTACGCGGTCTAACACGAACTGTTAGATTGATCTAATTGAAACTAATTAAACCAGTTGGTATCTAAGGTGTTGGGGATAAATCTCACTCCCATCGAAGTCCAGTCTGATGCGTAGCCTAATGCAACCGATAATCATGAAAGAGCTTTAATCGAGAATTCTCCCTATAGTGGCCGAACCCTAGCTGATTTCCTCTAGCGACCGAACTCATTCAATAGTCAAACTTCTCCATCTGTTGAACCCCAGCCGAACTCCTTTCGAACTTTTGCCAAACTCCTCCTAGATTTTTCCTTTGGTCGAACTCCTCCATGATCCGAACTCCTTTCGAACTTGTTCTTCATTTCAGTTCCTCTAGGAGCCAAACTCCTTCTAGACTTCTTCTTTAGTCAAATTTCTACAAGAGCCGAACTTCTTTTGGATCTCTCCTTTAGTCGAATTTCTACATGAGCTGAACTCCTCCTAGATTTCTCCTTCATTCGAATTCCTCTAGAAGCCAAACTCCTTCTGAACCTCTCCTTCAGTTGGATTCCTATAAGAGCCGAACTTCTCCTAAATTTCTCGTTCATTTGGATTCCTACAAGAGCCAAACTCCTCCCAGATTTCTCCTTCATTCGGACTCCTTCAGGAGCCAAACTCATTCCAAATTTCTCCTTCAATCCAGTTCCTCTAGGAGCCAAACTCCTTTCGAACTTCTCCTTTAGTCGGATTCCTCCAAGAGACGAATTTCTTTCGAACTTCTCCTTCAGTCAGATTCCTTCAGTGGATTACTTCCAGAGTTCAGCTATCATTCCTTTCGGATGATCCCCTCTAGCCATATTCCCTTTAGGAGTCTGAACTCCTCTGGAATTGATGTATGTCAAAGCTCTTCACCATCCAGCACCTTCATCCTTCAAACTTCGATTATTAAATCTCAATGAATGGCCACTTCATGGCAATGGACACCACTCTCCATAACAAACTCCACGTGGCCCCAAGTGGTCTACTATCGAATGACCACATTACAACAATGGATACCTCTCTCCGCAATAAACTCCACGTGGCTCCGAGCGGCCCACTACCAGATAGTTACGATAAGCTCCATCTATAAAAAGAGATCCTTCAGATACATTTTCTCTAAGCTCTCTCCTCCTTTCCAAAACTCTGCTGAATTCTTGTCTGAGTACTCCATTTCTGTTGGTCAGAAGAGCTGACTTGATCATCGAAGGGTCTTGTCGGAGCCACCACTATCGACTTCAGGCAGGACTTTGTTTTGTAGGTCATCGATGGTGACGTCATCTTCCTTGACTTCAGCTCAATCTGGCATCAACCAGATTCTGCACCAATATAAGGTAAACCAGACCGATGGTTTTTAGGTGGTTGCCTGCTTACTTGGCCATTTTTGGTGATGTATAAGGCAAGCTTTGGCAGACCCTCCCACCGATCGAACTTACCTGGCCTTTTGGTGAGATTATGTTTTGATTAAATCACTTGACTATTAGAGCTGACCTATGTCAGCTAGGTAAATCAATGTGATTGATTTAGGTGCTCCTAAACCAACCTATTAGTGGTCTCCCTTAAGCTGACTTGGAGAAGCCAGTGGGATGATCATAACAAGCTGGTTTATCTGACCTACTTCTATAAATAAATTTTCTAAAATTATTAGATCCCTAAAATAAAATAGTTACATGATAACTGGATCATAGCCTCCCATTAAAGTGGATGATAATGGATCCATCAGTTGGATAATCATTGGAGGCCAAAAGGCCTGGTGCTTATTGGTTGATGGAATTATCATTCATTATATGATCTCTTTGACACATCTTTCTAAATGGTGGTCAGATGGGCCAACCAAAGTTGGGCCTGATCATTTATTGGTTAGATGGGCTTAAGTATGGTAATGTTAATAGTTGGACCTTACTGAATTCTTTTCTGAGAAGGCAAAAGCCAACTGATCAGGGGCTGGGGCAAAATTTAGTTACTAAAAATTGTTTGGAGAAATAATTGGTAATGAACCTACCCTTAGATATATATGGGTTGGCCAACCAAAGTTGGGCTCATGTGTAGTCTCTATGGATTCTGGTACCCACTAAGAAATTAGGATAATTCCTCAAATTGAAGGTAAAGGCTACTAATTTGAACAAAATAGTGGGAGAAACTTTTTGATTAAAGTTCAAATCTTTAGGTTTAATGAATCAATTATTAATTAGGTATTGATTTTTCTTTATGCAAACATGGCCACTTCCCTATCGCTCCAATCATTATTGGACAATGATAAGTTGGTGGGATCCAATTTCGATAGCTGGTACCGAAAGTTGAAGATTATCTTGAAGCATGAATGGATTCTATATGTGCTGATGGATCCTGCACCTAAGGAGCCAGTTGCCAATACACGTGGAACAATCAGAGACACTTATCAGATGTGGCTCAGTGATTGAAGCATGGTATGCTACATTATGCTAGCTATGATGAGCGATGAGTTCAATCGTAGGTTTGAGACAGCTTAGCCAAACGAAATGTTACAAGTGTTGGAGGATTCTTTTGGCACACCCGATGATGTTGAGAGGTGCAAGACTAGTTGCGCCATCTTCAATGCCAGAATGCAGGATGGAGCCTCTATCACTGATCATATACTGTACATGATCGAGCTGATAGAGCACTTGAGCAGACTCGGCTTTTCCTTGTATGAACAACTTGGGAATGATGCAATGCCGAACTCACTACCAAAGTCCTATCTCCCTTTTCTGACTCATTACAGAATGACAAAGCTTGAAGTAAACTACCACGGTTTACTGGGGTTACTTTGGAACTTTGAGAAGGATCACCAGCTCCATAAAGAGTCGGTAAATTTAGTGGGATGTTCGTCTTCTGGTTTTCGACCCTTTAGGAAAGGAAAGAAGAACAAGAAGAAGAAAACAAAGAAGGTGCAAGTTCAGACTGGGACATCAGTGCAAGGCTAGATCAGAAAGATCAAGCCTGATAAGAGTCAAGCTGAATGATTCTTTTGCAAGATGTGAGGGCACTGGATGAGGAACTATCTTCAGTACATTGCCTCCCTGGACCCGAACAGGCAGAGAAAAAAGTAAGCTGTTGCTGGGCAAGGTATTTATATGATAACTCCTTGCAATTTCTCTATTTGTGATATTACTGACTGGGTATTAGATACCGATAGCCCTTATCATATTTATAATTCATTGTAGAGATTGTAGGTCAGTAGAAGATTCGAGCAAAATGAAAGATTCCTAAACATTGAAGATGGATTTAAAAATTTTGAAACTTGTATTTGAATCTTATACCGTTGTTCTCAGTGATTATCATTTTTATCCTAATTTCTTTTTAAATATCATTTATGTAGGCCTTTTGGCGATGAACAATTATGAAATTTTAATAAAAAAATGAGTTTATAATATCATTGTGAATGGTGTTACTGCTTTATATGAATAATTGAACAATGGTGTATATATGTTATCATAATCGATTAATGTAGTCTATTCTGCTGGCAAGCATTCTAGATTAGATAGTGTATCAGATATCTACTTATGGCACTATAGGCTAGGTCATATAAATAAGAATAGGATAAATAAGTTGATTCAGGAGAGAATCCTCGAAGTCAATGATTGTGAATCTCTTCTAACCTGTGAATCCTGTCTTCTTGGTAAAATGACCAAGTCATCTTTTACTGGAAAAGGTGAGAGAGCTAATGAGCTCTTAGGTCTGGTACATACTAATGTATGCGGACCAATGAGCATAAGTGCCAGAGATGGATATGTCTACTTCATCACTTTCATAGATGATCTATTCAGAATATGGATATGTCTATCTGATGAAACATAAGTTGGATTCTTTTGAAATATTCAAATGATTTTGAAGTGAAGTAAAAAAATAAACTGAAAAGAGTATTAAAATTCTTCGGTCTGATCGAGGAGGAGAATACCTTTCTGATGAGTTTCTCACATATCTAGGAGAGAATGGGATTCTCTCCCAAAGGACTTCTCTTGAAACACCATAGCATAATGGTGTGTCCAAAAGGAGGAATCGGACTCTGTTAGACATGGTCCGATCCATGATGGGATTTACCAATATATCGATATTCTTCTGGAGATATGGACTAGAATCGGCTTGTTACCTATTAAATAAGATTCCAAGTAAGTCTGTAGTTAAAACCCCATATGAGATATGGATAGGGCGTAAGCCAGCACTTTCACATCTTAGGATTTAGGGGTGCCCGACTTATCTCAAATGATTAATTACAGATAAACTTGGACCTAGGTCTGATATGTGTGCATTCATAGGGTACCCAAAAAAGACCAAAGGATACTATTTCTACCATACTGATGAACAAAATGTGTTCGTCTACCTTCGAACAACCTTTTTGAAAAAGGAGTTCCTTGGTGAAGGAACTGTTACCTCTAAGGTTGAACTTGATGAAGTTCAACAAATAGAAAGTTCGACACAGAATGTTGAACCTAAGTCAGATTTGATCAGATCAGATCCAAAGCCTAGTGATCCCACACCATTAAGGCGATCCGGTAGAGTACCGCGCCATTCGGATAGATACTATGGATTCTTTATCCAGAATGGTGATCCCATAGAACTCGATGAGAATGATAAGGACTCGATCACTTATATGGATGCGATGTAGAGACCTGGCTCTAAGAAATAGCTAGAAGCCATGAGATCCAAAATGGATTCCATGAAGGTTAATGATGTATGGACATTAGTTGACCCACCTAAAGGGGTTAAATCCATTGGATGTAAATGGATATTCAAAAAAAAATGAGGCACAGACGGAAAGATGGAGACCTATAAAGCCCATCTATTTGTCAAGGGATATCATCAACATTATGATATTGACTATGATGAGACATTCTTCCTAGTGGCAATGCTCAAATCCATTCAGATAATGCTTGCAATAGTGGTCCACCTAGACTATGAGATCTGGCAGATGGATGTGAAGATGGCATTTCTAAATAGAGAGCTAATCGAAGGGGTGTATATGATACAACCTGAGAGGTTCACATCCACAGATGAGTCCAAGGTGTGCAGGCTTCAGAGATCCATTTATGGATTAAAGCAAGGATCTTGGAGTTAGAACATGCATTTTGATAAAGTGATCAAAATATATGACTTCGTTAAGAATGGAGAAGAACCCTGCATTTACAAATGGGCAAATGGTCCAATAGTGGATTCCTTATTTTGTACGTGGATGACATTTTCTTAATAAAAAATGACATCCCCGCACTATAAGGAATAAAAGTCTGGCTGTCATCATAGATCTCCATGAAAGACTTGGGTGAAGCATCCTACATCCTAGGGATGAATATCTATAGGGATAGATCTAAAACAATGCTTGGTATATCCCAGTCCACATACATAGAAATTGTGCTGAAGAGGTTCAACATGGAGAATTCCAAAAAGGTCTATCTTTCATTAGGCCAACAAATTTTTCTCACTAAGAAGGATTGTCCGACAACATCTGAAGAGAGGGAGCGTATGACTAGAATTTCATATGCTTCGATAGTGGGGTCTATTATGTATGCAATGACATGTACGAGACCAGACATGGCATATTCATTAAGAGTAGTGAGTAGATACCAGTCTGACCCTTGAGAAAATCATTGGACGGTGGTTAAAAGCATCCTTAAGTATTTGAGAAATAGTAAACACCAATGGTTGGTTTATGGTGAGTCAGATCTGAAGCTTGTGGGGTTTGCAGACTTCAGTTTTCAATCTAACAATAATGATAGTAAAAGTATGTCGAGATATATCTTTACTCTAAATGGTGGAGCCATTTGCTGAATAAGTTTCAAGCAGCATGTAGTGGCTGACTTTATTTATGAAGCAGAGTATATGATAGCATCAGATGCAGTAAAGAAAGCTGTGTGGTTGAGAAAGTTTATCACTGAGCCTGGAGTAGTACCCTCCATTGATGGTTCAGTCCTACTTTACTGTGACAGCACTGACGCCATAGCTCAAGCAAAGAAACCGAAAGCATACTAGCAGACAAAATAAATTCTGCTCCACTTTTATTTGGTCCATGAGATCGTGGAGTGTGATGATGTCAATCTTTAGAAGATAGACAGAAAGGAAAACCTAGCCGACCCCATCACTAAAGTCCTGGCAATCAAGAAGTTTGATAACCATAAGTCGAAGATGGGTATTAGATATTATGCCGAGCGGCTTTAGAACAAGTAGGAGTTATTGGAAATTAAGTTCCAAAGCCAATCGTCAGCTTATTGATGGTTGAGATATTATAATTAATTTATTAATTAATAAAAAATATTTTAGTATCTTTTTTCATCATAAATTTACATCTTCTAATGAACTCTATTATTGTGATGAAGTTCTTAGGACTATTTAGTTTCAATAAAGAGAGAATTTATCAATTAGTTCTTAAATTTGTTCATGATCAAATGATAGGCTATTAATTAGGATGACAACGTCTATCGAGCATAGATAGCTATATGCCATATAGGTTGGTTGTCCTCTTAACCAAGGAGTGTGGAGACACTAGTAGGGCATACAGATAAGATGTATGGGTAAATCATTATTAAACATGACTAACTCTAGAGCATTCCACTGTCGAGAATGTCTTTGATGGGATATAAGTATAAGTATCCCTTAGATCTGTGATCATCTTAGTGACTTGCAAGCAACTCACTATGCTTTGGTACTGGACTAACTAAATTTCTAATTCAGCAATGGAAGGCTTCTAGGCATAGTCAAGTACTTACGAAGTCAGAGTGTGATCAAGATGGAATTCATCACTCTAAGAGTTGGAGAAGAATGTATCACTATATTTCAATATAGCAAAACCTTGGCTAGGGTAATGCATCATATGGATTTGATATTTTGAAATACAATGTGGACAACCTGATCAAAGTTAATAGTTGAATTCTAAGGTGTCCAACGAGCATTATGGTCAAGGAGATGAATTATATGGAAACTATATTCGTATGGATTCTAAGAATGGTGTTCTACACCTTTCGACCTATCCGACCGTCGAGTATCATTACTAGATGGTCACTTTGATTGGTACAGAAATTTATTCTTATACTACCAACTTAGGTTCGGACCTATGAGGTCACACATATTAGATTTCACATTCCAATTGGATGGTTGATCAGCAATTTAGAATCGTTTTAGGGTTAAACAATCAATACGATTGATGTTTAACCTAGTGCAAGTGTTGCAGAATGATAGATTAGCAATTTAATTGCTAATTGACTCAACTTGATTAAGTCAAAAGGTTGAGATTATGTTTAATTAAATATAATTTAATTAGATTTAGTTTGGGCTTGATTGGATTAAGTTCAATTGGCTTATTGGATAAGTCAAGTGCAAGGAAGAACTACTCCTAGTCTAACTAGGACTCGGATCAACCCAATTTTTTAAATTGATTAAATAATTAAATTAAAATTAAATCTAATTTAATATGATTTAATTAAATTTTTAAATGGGTTAGGAGATTATTTAATTGGATTGGTTTACTCTTATTTTTATTTGGTTAAAAGACTTGGTTTGACCAAGTCAAAACAAGAGTCCTAGTGTGACTAGGACTCCCTATTCCTTGCGCCACCTAATCCTCATGCCCCATCCTTTTCTCTTTATATTTTTATGTGAATAATCTCCATGCCCAAAGATTTCTCATGCCACCCTTATCTCTTCATTTTTCTCATATGGAAGTTTGTTGGAAGACCAAGTCAAAAGGGGAATTAGTTTTGCTTAAGGATTCTATGAGATAGGATCCTTGTCAACCAAAACTCTTCCCATAAGTGTGCCGACCCATCCTTCCTTATTTTTTTTGATTTTCATGGTAAAAGAGGACATTTTTGTGCACCCCCCATTGCTGGTCCATGGCAGAAAAAAATGATGGGGGCACCCAAGAGTTGGGCGCCCCAACAGCTTCCCTTATTTGGTCCTTCCTAGTCTAGGCTTTTGATCTAACTTGGACTCTACATATCTCTTTATTTAAAGAGAACTTTTGGCTAAACATTTCATGGATTATAGACATTTGAGAGTCCTCTTTGATGTAGAGAAATCAGAGTAAAATTCATCTGGGTCATGGAGATATTGAAAACACAAATTAGGGTGTCTAGAAAAAGAACAAAGAAGAAGAAGAGGGTCTTCTTCTAGGGTTTTTGTTCCAGATCTCTTCCTTTCTTTTTGTGAGCTTCTGAGAGGTGTCTCAACATCACAAATCTTCCTCTCTTTTTTTGGTATTCTGGAGTATCCAAGTTTCAAACAAGAAAGCATCGGATCAACCATCAAAGAGAGATTAGCACAATGCTAGCATACTATGCTGATTTCTTGCATCAGGATCTCTGATCGTGTTCGTGGGCTCGTGTGGACGACTCCTAGAGGGCGGATGCATGTATAGTTGATGACTTCATTCTCAAGTTTGGATTAGTAAGTTAGAACATCTAACTTGCTCAGGTAATATATTTGATCTATTAACTTCATACCAACATTCGATTTAGTGTAGATCTAGGTTGATTTGATCAACCTTTTCTTTTTTGTTTGATTTTAATTTCTGATTTAATATCATGCCTTGATCATGTAATCGATCTAAGATCTAGATATTTATATATTTATTTAATTAAATATTTAATTTATTTATATCTTTTGCTGCATGATCTTGAAAATGTTTCAAGATCTATCCATGAAATCCTAGATCTGGTTCCTTCAGAATGCTCTAGAGTTGGTTGAAGGAAACAGATCTAGGATTTCAGAGCTAGATCTTGAAACTTTTTCAAGATCAGATAGTGAAAGATTAAAATTAATCAAAATTAATTTTAAATATCAAAGAATATCCTAAATCTAGTATCCTATTACATGATTATGACATGATAATAAATCAAAAATTAAACATAAGGAGGAAAATAAAATACGTTGATCACATCAATATGCATCTATACTACATCTAATGCAGCTATGTTAAATAGATCAGATCTATTACCTATGCAAGTTAGACATTTTAGCTTACTGATCAGGGCTTGGGGATGATGTTGTGAGCCACACATGCTTTCGACCTCTAGGAGTCATCTTCTTAAGCCCACGAGTAATGATCAGAAGTCTTGATGCAAGAAATCAACACAGTATGTTAGTACTGTGCTGATCCTTCTTTAATGGTTAATCTGGTGCTTTCTTCTTCTAGATTTGGACTCTTCCAAAGATGTTAGGAAGAAGAAGAGATTATTGATCTAAGACACTCTCAAGTAATCTCACAAAGGAGGAAGAGAAACGAGGAACAAGATAATCCAAGAAGAAGATCCTCTTCTTCTTCTCTATTCTCTCACCTAGACACCTAAATTGATGTCTATGAAAACCCAACATCCAAGAACCCTTTACCTCTGATTTTCGTCCACCCAAAACAACTCTAAAAGATCTATGTTTCACAAAAAATTCAAATGAAAATTTATTTTAAATAATAAGTAATGGAAGAGACTTATCTAGGTCAAATTTCTAGACAAGGCAGGTCAATATAAGGCAGGTTGTTGGGTGTCACATCTTCATCCCTTGCCATGGACCACCTTAGGTTGGTGCATAAAATGCCTTCTTTTACCATGGAAAATAAAGAAAGAAAATCAGGTGTGGGTGGCAGAAGGGAAGGAATCCATGTTTGTTGGGATTCTATCACATAGAATCCAAACAAACCACAACAACTTACCTTCTTTAGCTAATGTCCATAACTTATTCCAAATAAGAGAAAGAGGGAGAGGGGATGTGTATGAAAGGTTGGGGAGAGGGGATTCAGCAGCAAAAGTAAAGGGAGAATGGTGTGGGGTCAAGGTGGCATAAGATATGGAATCCTAGTTATACTAGGATTCTTATTTCGGCTTGTTCAAACATGGTTTCTCAAACCAAGTCAAACCAAAATAAATTCAACCAAATTAAATTAGTTTCTAAACTAATTAAAGACTTATTTAAATTAGATTAAATTAGATTTAATTTTAATTTAATTTTTTAATTAAATTAAGAAATTATTTTGACCCAAGTCCTAGTTGAGCTAGGACTAGTTCTTCCTTGTACTTGGCTTATCCAATAAACCAATTAGACTTAATTCAATCAAGTCCAAATTAAATCTAATTAAATTATATTTAATTAAACTTAATCTTATCCCTTTGACTTAATCAAATTAAGTCAATTAGCAATTAAATTGCTAATCAATCCTCCTACGACACTTGCACTAGGTTAAACATCAATCATATTGACTATTTAACCCTAGAACGATTCTTAATCATTGATCAACCATCCAATCAGATCATGAACTCTAATGTGTATGACCTCATAGGTCCAAATCTAAGTAGATAGCATAGAAATAAATTTTTATACCAATCAAAGTGACCATCTACCAATGGAACCCGATTGTCGGATAGGTCAAATATGTAGAACAACATCCTTAGAACCCTTATGGATATAGTTTCCATATAATACATCTCCTTGACCAAAATGCTTGTAGGATACCTCAAAGTTCGACTATCAACTCTGATTAGGTTGTCCACATTGTATTTCAAAATATCAAATCCATCTGATGGATTATCCTGGCCATGATTTTGCTATATTGAAATATAGTGATACATTATTCTCCAACTCTTGGAGTGGTCAATTCCATCTTGATCACACACCGACTTCGCAAGTACTTGACTATGCTAGAAGCCTTCCATTACTAAATTAATAATTTAGTTAGTCCAATATCAAAGTACAGTAAGTTACTTGTAAGTCACTAAGGTGATCTCAGGTCTAAGGGATACTTATACCTATATCCCATCAGAGACAATATCGACTGTAGAATGCTCTGGAGTTGATCACGTTCAATGATGATGTACCCTTACATCTCACCTGTATGCAATACTAGTATCTTCACACTCATTGGTTAAGAGGACAACCAACCTATATTGCATACAGCTACTTATGCTCGATAGATGCTGTCGTCCAAATTAACAGCCTATCATTTGGTCGTGAACTATTTTAAAGACTAATTGATAAATCCTAATTTTATCGAAGCTAAATAGTCCTAAGAACTTCATTACAATAATGAAGTTTATTAGAAGATGAATACTTTATAATAAAAAATATTAAAAATTTATTTTATTAATTAATAAATTAATTATAAATATAATATAGCACAATCATCAACAGACTGATGATTGGATTTCGAATACATTTTCTAACAACTTTCACTTATCCTAAAGCCACTCAGCATAGTATCTAATACCCATCTTCGACTTATGGTTGTGAAACTCCTTTATTGCTAGGGCATTGGCGAGGGGGTTAGTCAAGTTCTTCTTTCCATCTATCTTCTGAAGGTTGATGTCACCTCGATCCTTGATCTCCCAGACCAGATGGAAGCAGCATAAAATGTGCTTTATCTGCTAGTGTGCCTTTGGTTTCTTTGCTTGAGCTAGGGCACCAGTGCTATCACAGTAGAGCAGGATCAGATCATCTAGGGAGGGGGCTACTCCGAGCTCGGTGTTATACTTTTCCAGCCACACAACTTTCTTTGTGACATTTGATGCTGTGATGTACTCTGCTTCACAAATAGAGTCTACCACAGTATGTTGCTTTAAACTCTTCTAGTAGATGGCTCCACCATTCATAGTAAAGATATATCCATACATGCTTCTACTATAATCAAGGTCAGATTGAAAGCTAGAGTCTCTAAACTCCACAAGTTTTTGATTTAACTTACCATAAACCAACCATTGATCCTTGAAATTTCTCAAATACTTAAGGATGGCTTTAACCACTTTTCTATGATTTTCTCTAGGATCAGACTGGTATCTACTCACTACTCTTAGTGAGTATGCCACATCTGATCTCGTACATCTGATGGTGTATATGATAGATCTAATTACCAAGGCATATAGGACTCTACTCATATGCTCTCTCTCTTTAGGAGTTGTTGGACAATCCTTCTTAGAGAGAAAAATTTTATGGCCTATAAAAAGATGGTCCTTTTTAAAATTTTCTATGCTAAACCTCTTCAGCATAATATCTGTATGAAGGAACCAGATCTAGGATTTTGGGACTAGATCTTGAAACTTTTTCAAGATCAGACAGCACTTGAATTAATCAAAATTAATTTTAAATATCTAAAAATATCCTAGATCTAATATCTATTACATTATTATTTCATGGCATTAAATTAAAAATTAAAAACATAAAGAAAGAAGAAGTATTGATTATATCAACACAGATCTACACTAGATCAAAATTATATAAGTAACAAGAGATCAGATCTTTGTTACTTGTGCAAGTTAGACATTTTAACTTGCTGATCTAGGCTTGAGGATGATGTTGCAAGCCACACACATGTCCAACTTCTAAGAGATGTCCACATGAGCCCACAAATGTTGATCAAAAGTTTGGTTTTTGAAAATTAGCATAGTTTGCTAGAACAGCGCTGATCCTTCTTTGACGATTGATATGGATCTTCCTTCTTCAAAACATGGACTCTTCAATTTTTAGATGTCAAGGAAGATGATATGTGATGCTAAGACTCCTCTCAGAAGATCACAAATAATGGAGGAAGAGGTGTTGAACAAAACCCTAGAAGAAGACCCTCTTCTTCTTCTTTATTCTCTCACCTAGACACCTTGATTGGTATCTTTAAAATTTCACACCCTAGATAAATTTTTTCTTAATTTTTCCATGCCCAATATCCCTCTTAAATATATAGAATCCACAAAAGAATCAGCCCAAAAGTTATTTTAAATATAGAGATATGGGCCACTCTTTCTCTAGGTCAAATATCTAGTAAGGAAGGTCCAATTAAGCCATGACTTGGGGCGCCAACTCTTGGGTGCCCCCTCCTTCTTTTCTACTATTGACCACCAGGTTTTGCCATACAAAAATTCATCTAAAAGTGACAAAAATATCAAAAAAAATTTGGGTGGAATCGGTGCACTATAGGAAGAGTTTTGGTTTCCTAAAATTCTATCTCATAGAATTTGAAATCAAAACCAAATCCTACTTTAACTTGGTCCACACTTAATTTACCATGTAAGAAAGAAAGATAAGGACTTTAGGATGTGGTTGGCTTCTCTTGGGCATGGAGAATTCAAACAAAATCAAAGGGGGCATGAAGGGTGGGTGTTGAGACTAGGGTGGCGCAAGGATAGGGAATCCTAGTCATACTAGGATTCCTATTTTGACTTGGTCATATATGGTTTCTTAAACCAAATAAAACTAGAAGTAAATCAGCTCAATTAAATTAGAATCTAATCCAATTAAAAACTTAATTAAATTAGATTAAATTAAATTTAATTTTTTAATCAAATTAGAAAATTGAGTTGACCTAGCCTAGTTGAACTAGGACTAGTTCTTCCTTGCACTTCGCTTATCCAATAAATCAGTTGGACTTGATCCAATCAAGCCCAAACTAAATCTAATTAAATTATATTTAATTAAACTTAATCTCAATCCACTGGCTTAATCAAATTAAATCAATTAGCAATCTAATTGCTAATCGATCCTCCTGCAATACTCGCACTAGATTAAACACCAATCATATTGATTGTTTAACACTTGAACGATTCTTAATCATTGATCAACCATCCGATCAGATCAATAGCTCTAATGTGTGTGACCTCATAGGTTGAAATCTAAGCCAGTAGCATAGAAATAAATTTTTATATCAATCAAAGTAACCATCTAGTAATAGTACTCGACAGCCAAATAGGTCAAATGTGTAGAACAACATCCTTAGAATCCATGTGGATATAGTTTTCATATAATTCATCCACTTGACCAAAATGCTCATTGGACATCTTAGAGTTCAACTATCAACTCTGATATATCCACATTGTATTTCAAAATGTCAAATCCATCTGATGGATTATCCTGGCCAAGGTTTTGCTATATTGAAATACAGTGACACATTTTTCTCCAACTCTTGGAGTGGTCAATTCCATCTTGATCGCACTCTGAATTCATAAGTACTTGACTGTGCCCAGAAACCTTCCATTACTAAATTAGAAATTCAGTTTGTCCGATATCAAAGCATAGTGAGTTGCTTGCAAGTCACTGAGGTGATCTCAGGTCTAAGGGATACTTATACTTAAATCTCATCAGAGACATTCTCGACAGTAGAATGCTCTAGAGTTGGTCGCGTTCAATGATGATGTACCTATACATCTTATTTGTATGCCATACTAGTGTCTCCATACTCCTTGGTTAAGAGGACAACCAACTTATATGGCATACAGCGATCTATGCTCGATAGACGCTATCATCCTAATTAACAGCCTATCATTTGATCGTGAATAGATTTAAGGACTAATTAATAAATCATCTCTTTATCGAAACTAAATAGTCCTAAGGACTTCATCACAATAATGGAGTTCATTAGAAGATGAATATGTTATGATGAAAATTTTCAAAAATATATTTTATTTATTAATAAATTAATTATAGATATAATGTAGCTCAACCATCAACAGGCTGACGATTGGCTTTGGAATATATTTTTCAACAACTCCCGCTTGTCCTAAAGCCACTCGGCACAGTATCTATTACCCATCTTTGACTTGTGGTTGTCAAACTCCTTTATTGCTCGGGCTTTAGTGAAGCGGTCAGCCAGGTTCTTCGTTCCATCGATCTTCTTATGGTCGATGTCACCTCGATCCACGATCTCGTAGACCAGGTGGAAGTGACTTAAGATGTGCTTCGTCTGCTGGTGTGCCTTTAGTTCCTTCACCTAAGCTATGGCACCAGTATTGTCATAGTAGAGCAAGACCGGACCATCTAGGGAGGGTGCTACTTTGAGCTCGGTGATAAACTTTCTTAGCCACACAGCCTCTTTCACAGCATTTGATGCTATGATGTACTCTACTTCGCAAATAGATTCTACCATAGTGTATTGCTTGGAACTCTTCCAATAGATAGCTCCATCATTTAGAGTAAAGATATATCCCATGCTTCTACTGTCGTCATGGTCAAATTGAAAGTTGGAGTCTGTAAATCCTATAAGATTCAGATCAAACTCGCCATAAACCAACCATTGGTCCTTAGTATTTCTCAAATACTTAAGGATGATTTTAACCATTTTTTAGTGGTTTTCTCCAGGGTCAGACTAGTATCCACTCATTACTCTTAGTGAGTATGCCACATCTGTTCTCGTATATGTCATGGCATACATGATAGATTCCACTATCGAAGCATATGGGACTCTGCTCATACACTTTCTCTCTTCAAGAGTTGTCAGACAATCCTTCTTAGAGAGAAATTTCATGGCCTATCAGAGGATAGCCCTCTTTAGAATTCTCCATGCTAAACCTCTTCAGCACAGTATCTATATCCATGGACTGAGATAACCCAAGCATCCTTTTAGATCGATCCCTATTGATCTTCATCCCTAGGATGTAGGATGCTTCATCCAAGTCCTTCATGGAGAGCTATGGTGACAACCAGACTTTTATTTCCTATAGTGCGGGGATGTCATTTCTGATGAGAATGTCATCCACGTACAAGATAAGAAATACTACTACTGGACCAATTGCCCATTTGTAAATGCAGGGCTCTTCTCCATTCTTAACGAAGCCATAAGTTTTGATCAACTTATCAAAATGCATGTTCCAACTCTGAGATTCCTGCTTCAATCCATAAATGAATCTCTAAAGCTTGCACACCTTGGACTCATTTATGGATGTGAACCCCTTAGATTGTATCATATACACCTCTTTGGTCATCTCTCTATTTAGGAAAGCTATCTTCACATCCATCTGCAAGATCTCATAGTCCAGATAGGCAGCTATCGCAAGCATTATTCGAATGGATTTAAGCATTGCTATAGGAGAGAATGTCTCATCATAGTCAATACCATAACGTTGACGATACCCTTTGACAACCAGATGGGTTTTCTAAGTATCCATCTTTCCATCTATGCCTCTTTTCATTTGAAGACCCATTTACACCTAATTGATTTAATCCCTTCAGGTGGGTCAAATAATGTCCACCCATCATTGACCTTCATGAACTCCATTTCAGATTTGATGGCCTTAAGCCATTTCTCATAATCGAGTCTCCACATAGCATCCAATAAGTAATCGGATCCTCATCATTCTCATCGAGTTTGATGGGAAAACCATCCTAGATCAATAAATCATAGTATCTATCTAGTGATGCGGTACTCTATCGGATCTCCTTAATGATGCAAGTACACTAGGCTCTGGATCTGATCTAATCAAATCTGACGTAGGTTCAACTATAGGTGTCGATTTTTCTACCTACTGAACTTCATCATGTTCAACCTTAGAGGTAACAGCTTCTTCACCAAGAAACTTCTTTTTCAAAAGGGTTGCATTAAGGCTGACGAACACCTTTTGTTCATCAGCATTGTAGAAATAGTATCCTTTGATCTCTTTTAAGTATCCTATAAATGTGCACTTCTCAAACCTAGATCCAAATTTATCTATAACTAATCGTTAAACATAAGTCGGATAGCTCCAAATCCTAAGGTATGAAAGTGCTGGCTTACGTTTTGTCCATATCTTATATGGAGTCTTAACTACAGACTTACTTGGAATCCTATTTAATAGATAACAAGCTGATTCAAGTGCACCCCTAAAAGAATATCGACAAGCTGGCAAAATCCATCATGGATTGGACCATGTCTAACTAAGTCCGATTCCTCCTTTCAGACACACCACTATGCTGTGGTGTTCCTGAAGGAGTCCATTAGGAGAGAATTTCATTCTGTTCTAGATATATGAAAAACTCGTCGAAAAGATATTCCCCTCCTAAATCAGATTGAATAGTTTTGATACTCTTTTCAATTTATTTTTCTACTTCACTTCAAAATTATTTGAACATTTCAAATGAATTTGACTTGTGTTTAATCAGATAGACATATCCATATCTAAATAGATCATCTGTGAAAGTAATGAAGTAGAAATATCTACCTCTGGCACTTATGCTCATGGGTCTACATACATCACTATGTACTAGACCTAAGAGCTCAATGGCTCTTTTATTTTTTTCAGTAAAAGGTAACTTGATCGTTTTACCAAGAAGACAGGACTCACAGGTTGGAAGTGATTCATTATCACTAACTTCGAGGATTTTCTCTTGAGTCAATCTATTTATCCTATTCTTATTTACATGACCTAGCCTATAGTGCCATAAATAGATATCTGACACACTATCTAATCTAGGGTGCTTGCCAGTTGAATAGATTATGTTAATAGGTTGTCATAGCATATACACATCATTATTCAAATATCCATAGAAAATAGTAACACCATTCATAATAATATTACAAACTTATTCTTTTATTGATATTTGATAATCATTTTTGGTCAGAAGGCCAATAGAAATAATATTAAAAAAAAATTGGGATATAAATGACAATCACTAAGAATAATGGTATGGGACTCAAATACAAGTTTCAGAATTTCTAAAGCTAGAACTAGAACTGATCTTCCATCTCCAATATTTAGGAACCTTTCATCTTGCTCGAATCTCCTACTGACCTACAATCGCTGCAATGAATTGCAAATATGGTAAGAGCCGATATCCAATACCCAGTCAGTAATATCATAAATAAAAAAATTGCAAGAAGTTATCATAGAAATACCTTATCCAACAATCGCTTGCTTCTTTTTTTTTCTGTTTGGATCCAGAGAGGCAATGTACTAAAGATAGCTCCTCTTCTAGTGCCCCCACTTCTTGCAAAAGAAGCATTCAGCTAGACTCTTATCGAGCTTGATCTTCTTGGTCTGGCCCTGCACAGATGTTCCAGCCAAAACTTGTACCTTCTTAGCTTTCTTCTTCTTATTTTTCTTTTCTTTCTTAAAGGATCGAGAACTAGAAGATGAACCTCCCACTTTGTTCACTGACTTCTTATGGAGTTGGTGACTCTTCTCAAAGTTCTAAAGCAGCCCCAGTAACTCATGGTAGTCTACTTCAGGCTTTGTCATTCTAAAATGAGTAAGGAATGGTAGAAATGACTTGGGCAATGAGTTCAGTATTGCATCCTTCCTATGTTTTTTATGTAAGGAAAAGCCGAGCTTGCTCAATCGCTCTATTAGCTCGATCATGTACAATACATGATTAGTGATAGAGGCATCATCCCACATCCTGATGTTGAAGATGGCACAACTAATCTTGTACCTCTCCATGTCATCGAGTGTGCCAAAGGAATCCTCCAACACTTGAAGCATGTCCTTTGGTTGAGCCATCTCAAATCTACAACTAAACTCATCGCTCATAGCAGCCAGGATAATATAATGCAACGTGGTCCGATCACTGAGCTACTTTTGGTAAGTGTTTCTGACTGTTCCACGTGCATTGACAACTGACTCCTCAAGTGCAGGATTCGTTAATACATATAGGATCCATTCATGCTCCAGGATAATTTTCAACTTTTGGTACTAACTACCAAAGTTGGGTTCCACCAACTTATCATTATCCAACAATGATTGGAGCGATAAGGAAGTGGCCATATCTGCATAAAGAAAAATCATGATCTAATTAGTAATTGATTCAACAAACCTAAAAATTTAGACTTTAATCAAAATATTCTCTCACTATTTTATTCAAAATGGTAGCCTCTACCTCCAATTTGAGAAATTACCCTAATTCCTTAGTGGATACTAGAATCTACGTAGACTGCACACAAGCCCAACTTTAGTTAGCCAACCCATGTATATCTAAGGGTATGTTCATAACCAATTATTTCTCCAAATAATTTTTAGTAATTAAATTTTGCCCCAGTTCATAATTAGAAGGCTTTGGCCTCTATTGAAAAGGTCCCCACTGCGGCTAGGACTCTTCCCTTAAGAGTTTGATCCAAATCAAACTCTATCATAACTTAGTCTAGATACCTCCAAAAATCATAAAATTTGGTAGATCCAATGCACACTCATGATCTACAATATATCTAAAAATTAGATCAAAATAATTTCTAAAAAGTTTTTAGAAGCATCTAATCAGGTGACCCTTAATTCTCTCAAATAGGTTAACTGTTGACCCTAGTCCAATTTGAGTATGAATGAATTTAATTTCTATAATTAATATGACCTAGACTTGTTCCAGTCAGATGAAAATAAATTCTTTCAAAATACAAGAATGAATCAAATTAAATTTAACTTGGTTGTGATGAATCAAAAAGATTTCAGAAGGACAAAGTCAGGCTCAATCATGTGCTAGCACGATTAACTTGAATCGGATTGGATCTAATCCAAATTAATCAAACTGGCTTAGCTCAATTGATGACATCTAGATCCAAACCCTTATTTGTGTGATCTAGTTAGATTCAATTCTATATGGTAATGAGATATGTCGCGATCTCTATCATCGACATCATTAAAACACCTTTCGATGGATCAAAACTTTTCTGATTCATACAATTAAAATGATTGGTCATTAAAATCATCCTAATTACTCCCAAAATCCACTAGTGACACCTAGCAATATATGGTGGCAACCCATCAGAACTAAAAGTGAACCTCTCGATATAGTTACATATGTGATTGGGTTCTTCTATCTTGAGCCCCGATAGGATTAGGGTTAAGGTGAACTCATCAAATCCAATGTTCGTTATATGAATTAATCATTCAATTCGAGTCCAACATGAAACCCTAATAGAAACTCATTCTACCATCTTCACTTTACAATGGCCATGGGCTTATGAACTCAATCTCGTGATTATCATAGAGCTACTTCTCATCTACCGAGGTAGATAGATCCCCTATTGGTGCAATCCAATTCCTATAAGAACATGCTATAGCCAATATACACCTTAAGATTCCAAATGGCTAGAAGACCGAGTTTTGGTGTAGTTAAATTATAACAGCCTCAAGGTGAACTATCAATGTACCTCAAATCAAAGAACCAGACATACCACTGCAATATCGAGTCAGTCATCAATGGGAAGGTAGACTTCCTTATGACTACTCAAGATGGTCACGCTTGGTGCCCTCATTCTCTAACGAGTACCTATACTCTCACTCTAATGTCTCCACACCATAGACTCAAGACACGTCTATCCTAAGAAAGTGATCATACACCAATCTTTCGGATCAATCACCATCCTCGTGATGATCCTATGGTCAGGAGTAGTTTATGAGTTAATTATGAAAATTCATGTCTTAAATTTTCAACTCCTAAAAATATGAATTATCATTATTATAAACTCAAAGGAGGTATCAAAGATACTTTTAAATACAAACTATGATACAAGATAATCCATTTATTAATTTATAATCAAAATTATAAAGTTGTCCTTAGAAGTGTATTACAAGTGACAGTCAATCTGGCTTCTAGGGCACACATCTAACAGGATGTACCAAAAAAATCCTCCAACACTTGAAGCTTGTCCTTTCACTGAGCCATCTCAAATCTGTGACTGAACTCATTGCTCATCGTAGCCAGCATAATACAGCGTACCATGGTTCGGTCACTGAGCCACTTCTGATAAGTGTCTCTGATAGTTCTACGTACTTTTGCAGTTGGCTCCTCAGGTGCATCATATGTTATCGCATGTAGGATGTGTTCATGCTTCAGTATAATCTTTGACTTTCGGTACAAGCTACCGAAGTTGGATCCTACCAACTTATCATTGTCCAATGATGATCGGAGTGATAGAAAAGTGGCCATATCTGCACAAAGAAAAATCATAATCTAATTAGTAATTGATTCATTAAAACTAAAGATTTGGACTTTAATCAAAAGGGTCTCCCACTATTTTATTTGAATTGATAGCCTCTACCTTCAATACGAGGAATTATCCTAATTCCTTAGTGGGTACTAGAATCTACATAGACTACACACGAACCCAACTTTGGTTGGCCAATCCATGTGCGTCTAAGGATAGGTTTATAATCAATTATTTCTCCAAATATTTTTTAGTAATTAAATTTTGCCCCAGCCCCTAATCAGTTGGCTTTGACCTTCTCAGAAAAGGGTCCAGTTAGGTCGAACTATTAACATGACCATACTTGGCCCATCCAACCAATAAATGATCAGACCCAACTTTTGTTGGTCCACCTGACCATCATTTAGAAAGATGAATCCAAGAGATCATATAATGAATGATAATTCCATCAATCGATAAGCACCAAGCCTTTGGGCCTCCAATGATTATCCAATTGATGGACCCATTATCACCCACTTTAATGGAAGGCTATGATCTAGTTATCATATAAGTATTTTATTTTAGGAACCTAATAATTTTAGAAAATTTAATTTATAGAAGTAAGTAGGTCCGATTAACTAGCTTATCGTGATCCTCCCACTAACTTCATCAAGTTAGCTTAAGAAAGACCATTAATATGCTAGTCTAGAAGCACCTAACTTAGTCAAATTGATTTACCTAGTTGACATCGGTCAGCTCGAATAGTCAAGTGATCTGATCAAAAGATAATTTTACCAAGAGGCCAAGTAAAATCGATCAGTGGGAGGGTCTGCTAAAGCTTGCCTTAGACACCATCAGAAATGGCCAGGTAAGCAGGCTGTTAATTAAAGACCATCAATCTGATTTACCTTAGACACTAACCAATTTAATTAGTTTTAATTAGATCAACCTAATAGTTCATGCTAGACCGCATAGCCAAGAATCAAGTCTATCTTGGGTCTCGTTAAAGATATGAACTTGACCAACTACAACTATTGTAATTGATCTAGAGAATCCTTGACCTAATCTAAGACAACAGTTGATTAGATTTAGTCAATTCTCTAATTAAGTCCATTCTTTAATCTAACCCTAGGTCTAACCCAATTAATGGACCTAATCTTTGCTAACCCATTTAAGCCAATGTGTTATGATTCGTGTCTTAGAATCTTCAATTTATAATCCTAGATCCTAATAAAACAACTTCTTAATTTTTAATTAAGTTTTGGGCTGAGGGTTGGGGTTTGGCTTTTTCAAAATAATTTTCATGTTTGTAAAATATTTTTACAACATGGTTCTACTAACCAAGTTGCATGTTTGATTCATAATCAATATGCAAGTAAGAAGAGTATGAAACTACTTTAGATCTAATCAAAACAAGTTCCTGTAATTGAAATAATTTCAACATCAATCAATCATAAGTCAACTTAGATCAAACCTAACATATTTATGGTGATTAAAATTAGATTAAAATATTTTAATTAGATCATAAATTATCTTAGATCTAATCTAAAATTTTATGATCAAAATTTTAGATCAGTACGTACTAGGACAACCTTTTCACTATAAGGGATAAACCTTACAGGAGGACAACCTTATAAGATCAGTCAATGCAATCTAAAATTTTATTTTTTGATTTAAAACTCTATTAAATCAAATAAATTATAAATAATATCAGATTATATCTAATAAATTTATGAATAATATTAGATCTATACGAACTAGGATGATCTTTGCACTGTAAGGGGTAAAATTTACAGCAGGACAATCTTAAAGCAGTTCGTATGATCTAAGATTTTAATTTTAGATTTAAATATTAGATTATTAATTAAATTTAATTCAAAAATAATCCTAGCATGCATTAATAATCATATAATTATTAACCTAGCTCTAATACCAATTAAAGAAACTAGATCTAGGGTTTTAGGGCTAGATCTTGAAATATTTTCTAGATCAGCAGTGGAAGACTCAAAATTAATCTAATTAATTTTAAATATCAAATAATTTCTAGATATAAGATTATATTATATGATTATTGTATGGCATTTAAATCTAAAATCAAAAATAAATAAGAAGGAAAGGTTGATCACATCAACCAACTTCTACACTATATCTCATTCTTGTATGAAAAACTAATAGATTGGATATATTACCTGAGCGAGTTAGACATTCTAACTTGATCTAGGCTTGAGGATGAAGTTGCAAGCCATACACATGTCTGGCCTCTAGAAGTCATCTACATGAGCCCACGATCACAATCAAAAATCCAGATGCTGAAAATCAGCATAGTATGCTAGTACTGCATTGATCTTTCTTCGATGGCTGATCAGATGTTTTCATTCTTCTAGATTAGATTCTTTTAAAGAGAAGGAGGAGAAGAGGTTTTAGATGTGAGACACTCTCAGAAAACCCAAGGAAGAAGGAAAGAAAGAGATAAACACAGCAACCCTAGAAGAAGACCCTCTTCTTCTTCTCTTTGCTCTCACCTAGACACTTAGTTTTGTATCTATTGAATCTCAATGCCCAAAGGTTCTCTCTCCTAGATTTTCACACACCTCAAAGCCCTCTCAATGTTCTATAATCCATAAATATTTTAAGCCAAAATTCATTCAAAATATATAAGAAAAGAAGAGTTCTTGTCTAGGTCAAATACTAGACAAGGAAAGGTCAAATAGGGCAAGTCAAGGGGTGCCCAACTCTTGGGCGCCCCCTCCATAATTTTTGGCATGTACTAGCAAGGAAAGGTGCACAGAAAAAGGGGTTTCTCATGTGGAATAAGAGAGAAATTAATTGGGAGAGGGGGTGGCACCTTTTGGGAAGAGTTTGGATTTGTTAGGATTCTATCTCATAGAATCTAATATCAAAACAAACTCCTTCTTTGACTTGATTTTCTACCCAATTACCATATGAGAAAGAGAAGGAGAGAGGGGCCATATGTGAAGATCAGGAAGAAAAAAAAATTTCATGAAAAATACCTAAAAAATAGGCATGGGGAGCATTGGGACTAAGGTGGCGCAAGGAGGAATCATAGTCTTACTAGGATTCTATCTATAACTAGGTCAAAGCAGTTTCTCAAACCAAATTAAATCAAAACCAACTCAACCAAATTAAATTAGGTTCTAACCCAATTAATGATTCAATTAAATTAAATTAAATTAGATTTAACTTTGATTTAATTTTTTAATCAAATTAGAAAATTGGGTTGACCTAAGTCCTAGTTAGACTAGGACTAGTTTTTTTCTTGCACTTGACTTATCCAATAAGTCAATTGAATTAATCCAATAAAGACCAAACTAAATCTAATTAAATTATATTTAATTAAACTTAATCTCAGCCATTTAGCTTAATCAAATTAAGTCAATTAACAATCAAATTGCTAATCAATCCTCCTGCAAAACTTGCACTAGATTAAACATTAATCGTATTGATCATTTAACCCTAGAATGATTCTCAACATTGATCAACCATCCAATCAGAACATGAGCTCTAATGTGTGTGATTTCATAAATCCAAACCTAAGTCAGTAGTATAAAAATAAATTTTTATACCAATCGAAGTGATCATCTAGCAATGATATCTGATGACTGGATAGGTCAAATATATAGAACACTATCCTTAGAATCCATGCGGATAAAGTTTTCATATAATTCATCCCCTTGATAAAAATGCTCGTAACACACCTCGAAGTTCAACTATCAACTCTAATCAGATTGCCCATATTGTATTACAAAATATCAAATCAATCTGATGGATTACCCTGGCCAAGGTTTTGCTATATTGAAATTCAGTGATAAATTCTTCTCCAACTCTTAGAGTGGTTAATTCCATCTTGATCATACATCGACTTTGCAAGTATGTGACTATGCCCAGAAGTATTCTATTACTGAATTAGAAATTTAGTTAGTCTGGTATCAAAGCATAATATGTTGCTTGCAAGTCACTGAGGTGATCTCATGTCTAAGGGACACTTATACCTATATCCCATCAAAGACATCCTCGACAGTAGAATGCTCTAGAGTTGATCTTGTTTAATGACGATGTACCCATACATCTCATCTATATGCCATACCGATGTCTCCACACTTCTTGGTTAAGAGGATAACTAACCTATATGGCATACAGTGACCTATGCTCGATAGATGCTTTTGTCCTAATTAACAGTCGATCATGAACAAATTTAAAGACTAATCGATAAATCATCTCTTTATCAAAGCTAAATAGTCCTAAGGACCTTGTTGGTGTAGAATCTGATTGATGTCGGATTGAACTAGAGTTAAGGAAGGAAAGGTCACCATCAATGACCTGCAAAACAAAGTCCCATCTAGAGTCGGTGGTGGTGGCTCTGACAGGACCCTCCGATGATCAAGTCAGCTCTTTTGGCCAACAGAAATGGAGTGCTCAAGCAAGAATTCAGCAAAGTTTCGAGAAGAAGAAGAGAGCTTAGAGAAAACATATCTGGAGGACCTCTTTTTATAGATGAAGCTTGTTGTAACCGTCCGATAGTGGGCCACTCGAGACTATGTGGAGTTTGTTATGGAGAGAGATGTTCATTGTTGTGATGTGGCCATTTGGTAGTGGGCCACTCGGGGCCACATGGAGTTTGTTATGGAGAGAGGTGTCCATTGTTGTGATGTGGCCATTCGATAGTGGACCGCTCGGGGATATATGGAGTTTGTTATGGAGAGTGGTGTCCGTTACTATGAAGTGGCCATTCGTTGGGATTTAATAGTCAAAGTTCAGAGAAAGCAGGCCTTGGTTGGTGAAGAGCTTTGACATACATCAATTCCAAGAGAGTTTGGACTTCTAAAGGGAACACGACCAAAGGGGATCATTCGAGAGGAATGCTAGTTAAAATCTGAAAGTAATCCACTGGAGGAATCTTGATAGAGTTCGATTGATGGAGAAGTCTAGGAGGAGTTCGATTGGTAAAGAAGTTCAATCGAAGGAGAAGTTTGGAAGGAGTTTGGCTCCTATAGAAATTTGACTGAAGGAAGAGTTCAGAAGGAGTTTGGTTCCTAGAGGTATCCAACTGAAGAAGAGATCCGAAAAAAGTTTGGCTCTTGCAGAAGTCCGACTGAAGGAGAAATCTAGATGAAGTTCAACTCCCATAGGAGTCCGAGAGAAGGAGAGATCTGAAAGAAGTTTGGCTCCTACAAAAGTTCGACTAAAGAAGAGATCCGGAATAAGTTCGGCACCCATAGGAGTCCAACTGAAGTAGAGATCCAGAAGGAGTTCGGCTCCTACAAAGGTCCGACTGAAGGAAAAATTCGAAAGAAGTTTGGCTACTGTAGAAATCCGACTGAAGGAGGAGTCCAAAAGGAGTTTGGCTCCTGGAGGTATCTGATTGAAGGAGAGATCTAGAAAAAGTTTGGCTCCTACAGAAGTCCGACTGAAGGAGAAATCCGAAAGGAGTTTGGCTCCCATAGGAGTTCGACAGAAGGAGAGATCTAGAAGGAGTTCAGCTCCTGTAGAAGTCTAACTGAAGGAGAGATCCAGAAGGAGTTTGGCTCCCGTAGGAGTCTGACTGAAGGAGAGATCTGGAAGAAATTCGGCTCCTATAGAAGTCCGACTGAAGAAGAACTCCAAAAAGAGTTTGGCCACTGAGGAGTTCGATTGGGATCGGCCACTGGAGAAGTTTGGCTATTGAATGAGCTCGACTGCTGGAGAAAATTGGGTGGGACTCGACTGCTGGAGGAAGAATTCTCAATTAAAGCTCTTCTGTGATTATCGGTTGTGTTAGGCTAAGCATCAGGCTGGATTTCAGTGGGAGCAGGATTTATCCCCAACAAACATCATCACAAAAATGGAGTTCATTAGAAGATGAAAACTTGTGATGAAAAACATGTCAAAGTATTTTATTTATCAATGATCAATTACATATACAAAGTAGCTCAATCGTTTATAGGCTAACGATTGGCTTTTAGGACACAATTCCCAATAGTCTTTACGTTCATTTGTTCTAACTCCATGTTGTACTGTGGCACTAGTAACAGCAAAACCTGAATAGATGTATGATGGACCACAGGAGAGAAAATTTTTGTGTAGTCAATTCCTTTCCTTTGTGAGTATCCCTTTGCTACAAGTCTTGCTTTTAATCTGACTCCACCTTGTTCTGAAGATGCCTCTTTCTTTACGAACATCCACTTTGAACTAATAGGTCGAGCACCTTCTGGAAGATCTACAAGCTACCATGTCTGATTCTTTACAAGTGATTCCATCTCCTCAATCATGGCCTACATCCATGAATCTTGATCCTCACTCTCCATAGACTCTGCATAATTTTCTAGATCTCCATTAGCAGTGATGAGTGCATAGGAGATTACCTCATCAATGCCATATCTAACTGATCTACTAATAGTATGCTGGGGTTTGTGCAAAGCCACTGCCACTAGCACATCTCTACCTAATGTCTGTGGCTGATCCTGCATATCCATCTGAACTACTAGCACTTCATGCTAGTCTTCCATCTAAGTATCTTTTTTCCTACCCAGCTCCACCTCAATAAGAACACTCCTATACAACAATTCGGACTGCATGTCATCTATCTCAAACTGGCCACCACTATTCACCTTTGTCTTCCTAGTTCCATCTATCCCAGACCTCCTCAAGATGCTCTTCTCATCAAAGATAATGTTCCTGCTGATCACTGACTTCTATGCCTGAGATTCCCATAGCAGGTACCCCATGTCTCCTTGTGGATACACTATGAATGTCATCTTTTGAGATTTCAGGTCCAATTTGCTCCTCTCGATTGTCTCCACATGTGCATAGATCGGGCAATCGAGAACCTTCAGGTAGCCAAGCTCCACCTTCTTCCCACTCCAGACCTCCTCTGGAATATGTCCATTCAGCTTATGATGTGGGACCTATTCATAAGAAAATAAGAAAATGTTAAGGCATCACCCCAAAAGGATTTTGAAAGTGATGTCTGCAACCTCAAACTCCATGCCTTCTCGATCAATGTCCGGTTCATTCTCTCCATGACACCATTTTGCTGGGGAGTCATCTTCACCGTATAATGATGTTTGATGCCATTTTTCTCATAATATCTCCTGAACTCCAGGCTAGTATACTCCCTACCATTATCCGACCTCAGACACTTCACCTGTCCCTTAGACTCCTTCTCTAATTTAGCTCTCCAGGCTATAAACTGGGCAAACACCTCTGATTTTTCTCTAATCAGATAAACCCACACTTTCCTTGGAAAATCATCAATGAAAGTGATAACATACTTTGCCCCACCTTTAGTTGATACAGGAGCTGGTCCCCATACATCCGAGTGTACTAAATCTAGCACTCCTTCACTGTGCTTGGTACTTTTGGCAAACTTTATGCTATGTTGTTTGCCGAAGGTATATGACTCACACAAATCTATGCCCTCCTTCTTCTGGGCTAGGATCATACCTCTTCTTCTAAGTTCAGTGAGCCCACGGTCACTCATATGATCCATCTGATAATGCCACAGTCGATATAAAATCTATTTCTCCTATGTTGCTGCTAGCACCTCTACACTATCGTTGACCACAGAGCCATCAATTCTATAAAGATTGTTGCTTAATCTTCTACCTCTCATCACCACCAAAGCTCTCTTATCAATTTTTACACATCCACACCTAGCCTGGCTACTAAAAGTATAACCCTGCTCCTCCAAGTAGCCCAAAGAAATCAAATTCTTTTTCAACTCTGATATATGCCTGATATTTGATAATGTATGAATAATTCCATCATACATCCTCACCTTGATAGAGTCAACTCTAGCTACTTTGCAAGGATGATCATCTCCAAGGCTAACACTTCCACCATCGACCTTCTGATAGGTAACAAACTCCTTTTGATGAGAAGTATAGTGGTGCAACCATGCTAAATCCAATATTCACATAGTATCGCACTCTGTGGATCCATCTGATACAACTAACAGATCTTCTCCACTACTCATAGAAGTTGTATCATCTCCCTTACTGGCCTTTCCTTTTTTTGGTCTAAAAAAGGGATAACCATTCCTCAGGTGTCCAAGCTGATGACATTTAAAATATTTCAATGTCTTCCTCTGATCCTAAGACTTCGATCTACCCTTGGATTTTTTTTCTTGCCTTATTTTTTGATCTTTTTTATCTTTTATTCACAGCCAAGATCTCAGACTTAGGATCTTTCTTGTAGATCTTCTCCCTTTGCTCATTTGATCTAAGCATACCAATAACCTCTTCATAGTTTAGGATCTTCTTTCCATAAACTAAAGTTGTTATGAGAGCATCATACGAACCTGAAAAAGAATATAATAGCAGCAATGCCCGATCCTCCTCGTCGATCTTCACATCCAAACTCATCACCTCAGAACACACCTGATTGAACCTTTGGATATGTGCAACAAGATCTCTGCCTTCGGACATCCTGAGACTATACAGCTATTTTTTCGACCATAGCTTGTTCATCATGTTCTTCCTAATGTATGTGTTCTACAGTCTCGTCCAGAGCTCCTTTATTGTAGTCTCTATACAAACCTCAGGCAAAATCTAATTGGTCAAGCACATCTAAATTATGCTGAAAGAAATTTCCTCCAGCTCTTTTCAATCCTCAGCACTGATCTTTTCCGACCTTTCTCTTATCAAGATCTTGTAGATCCTCTGCTGAACCAACAAGTCCTTTACCCTTTGCTGCCAAAGGGTAAAGTTCTCCTTTCCATCAAACTTCTTAAAATCCATCTTGAATCCACTCGATCCCATGACTTCAAACAAGTCAAAAATAGATCCCTAACATCCTTCTTCGATCACACACCAGTAACACTACCCTTCAAAGAAGATCTAAATGCCCTAGATCCTCTTCTCAATCATCTATATCACCATCCCTCCATATAACCAATCTCCACCTTAATCTATAGATAAATAATAAAAAGATAAGAAGATTTTGGATAAAACCTGGTGCAATAGATCCTAGATGTAGTAACCCTAGATATTTTTCTTCCTTCCATGCAACACCACTTTGATACCAATTATTGGAATAAACTATCCTCTCTCAGACCGACGTGGCCACTAGTGATTTGCCAAGCAATAAAGAACAATCTCCTAGGATCAACGCGGAAGCAACATAATAGATTCAAGATAAAAGAGAGAAAGAGAGCACCAGAGTTTTTTGAAAGAAAAGAGCTTTATTCAATGAATTCAGCATTATATACAACTTTGACCTATTTTCAATATTTATACTTATCAAAAGGGTTAAGCCCCAAGCTCATAAAAAAACTCTCCAAAATCCAAACATCCCATGTACACAAAATAAATCCACAAAAATTGAGTCGGCCTAATTTCAGACTAAGCCGGCTAACCTACGACTGGGTCAGTTCAGTTTCAGACTGAGCCGATCCAGTTGTGTACCATGCCAATAGCCTAAAAATGCTGCTTTCTATCTAAATTTTTCTCTAAGACATAGCCGACCCAGCCCTAGACTGAGTCGGTCTAGTTTTCAACTTAGCCAGCTCAATCTCAGGGTGAGCTGGCCTAGTTTCTAAACTTTGCTATCCGATCTGATTTCTCTTTCAGCTTGCTTCCATCTTCTCATGATCTGTCTTCTCATATTTTCAGGACTTAGTAGGACCACTTCTGAGCTCATAGGTTGATGTGGAGCAGCCCTATGATGATCATGAGATCGAGTCCATAAGCCCATGGCCATGGCAGTGTGAAGATGATAGAAAGAGTTTCTATTAAGATTTCACATCAGACTTGAATCGAATGATTAATTCATATGATGAATATTGGGTTTGATGAGTTCACCTTAACCCTAATCCTATCGAAGCTCAAGATAGAAGAATTCAATCACATAGGTAGCTGCACCAAGTGGTTTGCTTTCAATTCTAATGGCTTGCCAACATATACTAGTAGATGTCACTGGTGGATTTTCGGAGCAATTAGAATGATCTTGATGATTGATCATTCTAATTTGATCAATCAGAAAAGTTCTGATCCATCAAAAGGTATTTTGATAATGTCAATGATGGACATCATGATATATCTTATTATCATATAGAATTGAACCTAACTGGATCACACAAATAAAGATTTAGATCTGCATATCATCAATTGGGCTAACTTAGCTCAGTTGATTTGAATTAGATCTAACTAGGTTCAAGGAGGTCATGCTAGCACATAATTGAGCCTAACATTCTCCTACTATAATCATTCTGGTTCGTCTCGATTGAGCCAAATTATTTTGGGCTCACCAGAGAATCCTGTATGAGCTTATCTTAGTTTGATTGGAGCTTGTCCAAGTCAAAAAAGGATTCTCTTAATTTATCAGATGAAGTTAAGATAATACCTGCTAATTCCTATCACCTGTCATTTTTTACTATCGAACATTGATCAATAGTTGACCCTAGACACTTTGACAAAGGGCAATGTGACTTGTGCCCATTGGAGAGCACCTGGGGCTTTTGTCTCCCTACTAAAAGAGGGAAGAGAGAGGGCACACACCACCCTAGGCATGCACCCCATGTGGATAAGGGTGGAGTCCCATATAGATGGAACTCCAGGGACATTTGACAGAGATGGACTCTTAGGCATCAATGAAGTTGGGCCTATCCATCTATGGCTTCACCTATGTAGATTTTTGAGGGACTCTATCTGATGTGATTAGATGACATCACTCCACCAATCAGATTTATATCTGATTAAATAAAGACCTCTAATTGGCCAAGGTGACATGCCACTGCATGGAGCAGCAGGGTCTATTTAAACCTTCTCTATGCCTAAGGTTCATGAGCTTCTCCCTTTCACCATGCCATAAGGCTTTCATGAAGGAAAAAATCTAGTTTTTCGGATCAGGTTCGTTCAGATCTGATTAGATCAAGAGAGATATTTTAAAATTTTTTTTTATTTTGAATCCAGATCAGATCTAAGATATTTTAGATCTAATTTTATAGATCTAATAAAATAAAATAAAAATAAATTAAATTAGATTTAATTTTGTACCTTATTGTTGGGTAATCAGATTACCCTATGATGATCCTACTGAATGCTTGAGGTTCTGGATCTACCCACGCAAGTACCTGGCCTCTACCGGTATCCACTAAGGCTGGATCTAGAAATTTTCTCTTTTGTTATCACTTCTCCAAATATCAGATTTGGATCTGATTTGGAGGATCTTCAAAACTCCTTTTGAAGATCGGGTATCGTCTCTTGCAGCAGTGCTGCCTTCTTTCTTTCTCGTCGCCTTTCTCTTGGTTGGATCCCACGAAATTGGAGCCCAAATCCCCTTAGACATGGACAGGAGAGAGGGGACTTGAAGATGACATGAAAGAGGGAGAGGGGCAGCCTTATGGCATGGGCAAAGATCTAAGCTCTCTAAAACTAGGCATAGATAGGGTTTATATAGACCCTGCTGCGCCATGCAGTGCCGTATCATCCCAGCCAATCATGTCGCTTCGTGCAATCAAATCTAAATCTGATTGATGGAATGACATCATTTAATCTAATTAGATAAGAGCTCCTCTAAATCATCCATAGATGGTGCCTAAGACTGATCAAAGTTTAATCTTTGGCACCACCTAGGTAGAAACCCCAAAGTAACAGGTGTCCGATCTATATGGGACTCCAGGCGTCTCTATCCATGGGCGCATGCCTCCCTAGGCATGTGCCCCTAGTCCACCTACTTTTTAGTAGGTTGATTGATCCAAAATTAATCTCCTATGGGTGCATGACACATGGGCAGATGTCTAAGTGTCAAAGGTCAACGTTTGACCAAAGTCAAAAGACAAGAATTAGCAAGTGACGAAAAATGGTAGGTGTTGTCTTAAATTTATCTCATAAATTAAAACAATCCTTTTCTGACTTGGACAAGTTTCAGTCAAACCAAGTAAAGGTACCTGAGTGAGCACAAACACATTTGGGTCATTTGAGACAACTTAAAATGATAATTGAGCACAAACCCATCAGAGCTGAATGTGAATCTCTTGGTGTAGCTACCTGTGTGATTAAGTTCTTCTATCTTGAGCCCCGATCAGATTAGGGTTAAGGTAAACTCGTCAAACCCTAATTTCTGCCATATGATTTAATCATTTGATTCAAGTCTAATGTAAAAATATTAATAGAAACTCTTTCTATTATTTTACTCTACCATGGCCATGGGCTTATGGACTTGATTCTCATGATCATCCTAGGGCTGCTTCTTATCTTCTGAGGTAGAAAGATTCCCTCTTAGTGTGATCCAATTCCTACAATGAATATGCTATAGCCAACATACACCTCAGGATTTCGAATGGTTAGGAGACTAAGTCATGGTGTAGTCAAACTATAACACCCTCAAGGTGAACTACCGATGTACCTTAGGTCAAAGAACCAGATACACTACTATAGCTTTGAGCAAGTCATCGATGAGAAGGAAGACTTTCTTATGATTGCTCAAGGTGGTCATGCTCAGTGCCCTTATTCTCTAACACGAGTACCTATACTCTTGCTCCAATGTCTCTACACCCTACACTCAAGACTCATCTACTTATAAAAAAGCAATTGTACACCAACCTTTTGGATCAATCACCATCCTCATGATGATCCTACGGTCGGGAGTATTTTATAAGTTAATAATGAAAATTCATGTCTTGAATTTTCAACTCTTGAAAATAAAAATTATCATTACCATTAACTCAAGGGATGTATCACAGACACTAAATATACATTATAAAAGAAAATAATTCATTTTATTATTTATAATCAAAATTATAATTTTGCCCTTAGAAGTGTATAACAAGTGTCAGCCAATTCTGGCTTCTAGGGCACACATATCTAGCAAACTTCCACTTGACCTAAAGTCAATTGGTTATAAATCTAAGTCCCATCTTCTCAAGATGGGCTTCGATCTACTGTTGGCCCAACGGCTTTGTAAGTGGGTCTGCCGCATTGTCCACGGAGTCGACTCTCTTGACCTTGACGTAACCCTTCTCGAGGTAATCATGGATGAGGTGGTGTTGCTGCTCATGCTTGGATTTTTGGTGAGACCTCGGCTCCTTAGCAAGGGCTATGGCACCATTGTTATCACAGTATAGAGGAATGGCATCTGATGGCATCACTCCAATCTCTGTGGCAAACTTCTTGTACTAGAATGCCTCCTTTGTAGCTTCTGATCTAGCGATGTATTCTACATCCATGGTGGAATCTACTATCACCATCTACTTCAAACTTGTTCAACTGATAGTTCCACCATTGCACATAAACAGACTTCCAGATGTCGACTTTCGATCATCTACATCGGACATAAAATCTGAGTCTGTATACCCCTAGACTTGGACTTCTCCATTACCAAAAACCAGCAACATATCCTTAGTTCTTCTCAAGTACTTAATGAAACATTTTATAAAAGTCCAATATTCTTCACCTAGATTTGATTGATATCTGCTCATGACACTCACAGCATGGGCTATATCAGGTCGTGTACATAACATGGCATACCTGAGGCTCCCTATTGCTGAAGCATAAGGGATCTTGCTTATGCGTTCTATTTCCTCAGGTATGCTAGGGCACGTCTTCTTGGAAAGATGAATGCCATGTCTGAAGGGTACCAAACCCCTCTTAGAGTTTTTCATGCTAGACCTCTCTAGCACTTCCTCTATGTACATCTTTTGTGAAAGTTCGAGCATTGTATTTGGTCCATCTCTATAGACCTTAATTCTTAGAATAAAGGATGCTTCTCCTAGGTCTTTCATGAAGAATCCTTTGGATAACCATATTTTAATTGGGGTTAATATGAGAATATCATTCCCAATAAGGAGGATATCATCCACGTACAATATGAGGAAGACAACAGTGCTTCCACTGATCTTTTTGAAGACACATGGTTCCTCCTCATTTTTGATGAAACCAAACAATTTGATGACATCATTGAAATGAATATTCCAGCTCCGAGATGCTTGGTTAAGTCCATATATGGACCTTTGCAGCTTGCATACTTTGTGATCAGCATCACCGGATGTGAAACCTAGTGGCTGTTCCATATAGATATCTTTCTTAAGATATCCATTTAAGAACGTTGTTTTCACGTCCATTTTAAATAATCTCATCTTAAAAAAAATTTTAATCTAGACTACTCATGGCATAGATCTATGGAACAAGTCTAGACACGCATTGCATATGTTATATATATGAAATTTTTAAATACATCTCATGCTTTTATATCTAATTATATCATATATAATACCTAAAACATAACTAATCAAATCATATAATCTTCAAAAAATTAAATGAACATTTCATAAAAATTTTTGATCTTGACTATAACATTAAACTACAGATCTGGTCTAGACGTGGGCTGCCTATATCATATATATCAAAATTTTAAATTAGTTCTTATGTTTCAAATCTAATTATATCTAATGTAATATCTAAAATTTAAATGATCAAATTATAAAAATTAAATCAGATCAAATCTAAAACATATTTAAAAACTATCATGATATAGAACTACAGATCTAAACTAGAACATGCATTGTATATATCAAATATATATTAATTTAAAACATGAAATTTCTGATTTTAGATCAGATTACATGCCATGTAACATCTAAAAATCAAATAATCAGATCATAAAAGTTAATTTTAGGTCAAAAGAAAAGATAGACCTGGAACTGACAACCTGGCTTTGATACCAGTTGAAGAAAAAACTAGATTTTCCTGCCATAGGATCCATCTGATCCGATTAGATTTACAATAAAATATTTTAAAATCTTTTTTTCTATGGTCTAATTAGATCTAAGAGTTCTCAGATCTAATTGGATTGATCAAAAATTAGAAGCAAAAATAAATTAAAAATATTGATATCTAATATCACCTAATCCAATGAACCATTCATCTTATAGCGATGATCTGTTATTGCTAAGGTTCTGACTTTAGCTGCACATAGGCCTGGTCTTTGCTGAAGTCCACTCAGGTCAGATCTAGATGCTGTCTTCTACTAGATTTGACTCTAAAGATCAGACCTGAAGTCATTTCATAGAACCTTTGAACTGATCTTCTAGGGTAGCACCTTTGTCTCTCGATCTGGGAACTAGTCACGCGCCTTTGCAGGATTAAGGACCAATCTTTGATCTCTGATGCTGACCCAACCCCTTTGGAGTAGAGAAGAAGAAGAGATCTAGAATATGAGGCATGGAGTTGGCGGGAGAGGTAGGGCTTCGCCGTAGGAAAATTATAATGCACAAATAGTTTGTGCAGGGCCCTATAAATAGACCAACTCTAGAGTCCCTTCTTATATGACTTTGAACTGGTCAAAGCTAGCATACAGAAGGACTCTCCACCTGATCTCCATGCCCCACACCATTTATTTTCTAATTTTGTTACACAAAACTCAGAAATTATGGCATGGAAAAGGAATAAGGGTGAAGAGATTGGCGCAAACAATTATCTCTTAGATATTTGCTCTCATCAAATATGATGACCCATTCAAATCCCATTTGAATGAGACACTTCCACCCTATCCATATGGGGTGCACATCCAGGGGGGACGTGGCCCTCTCTCCACATAAAATATCATGGGGTGCATGCCCATAGAATTTCTCCAGGGGGTGTATGCCCCTTCTTCCTTCTTTCTTGCAAACCAGGTCAACTCTTGACCCTTGTCTTGTTTTCATTTTATGGGATTTATGGAAAGCCCTTTTCAAGTTCCATCCAATGGAATTAGGACAAGTCTAAATCAAGCTCGGACATGTCTTGATTAGGCTAGCACCAAGTCTAGTCAGATCAAGATAAATCCATATAGGATTTTTAGGAGAGCCTTGTCCAAATTTCATCTCATAATTTTAGGACAAGCACTAATTTGGTTAAGACAATCCTTGTCCTATTCTAGTCTATGAGATTTAGGACAAGCCTTGATCAGATCGGGATAAGGTCCAGTCAGATCAAGACAAATCTCTATAGAGTTTCTAGGAGAGGCTTGTCCAAATTTCATCCATGATTTCAGAATAAGCCCTGATCTCATCAAGACAAGCCTTGTTTTGACTAGGACTAGCTTGTTCTAACTAGGACAAGCTCTAGCCAGACTAGAACAAGCTCATACAAGACTTTTGGATGAGCCAAATCCAATTTATCTTAGTTGAGATGAACCAGAAAGACTATAGAAGATGAATATTATGCTCAATCGTGTGCTGGCACGATTTTCTTGAACCTAATTGGATCTAATCCAAATCAATCAAACTAGGTTAGCCTAATTGATAATATCTAGATTCAAATTCTTGTTTGTATGATATAGATAGATTTAGTTCTGTATGATAATAGGACATGTCATAATCTCTATCATCAACATCATCGAAACATCTTTCAATGGAACAGAACTCTTCTAATTCATCTAATTAGAATCGTCGATCATCAAGATAATTCTAATTGATCCAAAAATCTACTAGTGACATCAACAGTATATGGTGGCAATCCATCAGAATCGATAGTGAACCTCTCAATGCAGCTACCTATGTGATTTGATTCTTCTATCATGAGCAAGGATAGAATTAGGGTTAAGGTGAACTCATGAAATCCAACGCTCATCATATAAATGAATCATTTGATTCGAGTCTGATGTGAAACCCTAATAAAAACTTCTTTATATTATTTCATA
Organism: Cocos nucifera; assembly: GCA_006176705.1. Lineage (NCBI taxonomy): Eukaryota > Viridiplantae > Streptophyta > Magnoliopsida > Arecales > Arecaceae > Cocos > Cocos nucifera. The sequence goes on along the minus strand of QRFJ01001679.1, from coordinate 69,512 downwards.
CTACCATGGCTATAAAGGAACTAGATCTAGGATTTTAAAGCTAGAACTTGAAACCTTTTCAAGATCAAGTAGTGAAAGATTGGAATAAATCAAAATTTATTCATAAAATTAGAGAAGATCCTATATCTAAGATTCTATTACATGATTATGGCATGACATTAAATTAAAAATTAAAAACATAAGAAACAAGAAAAGGTGTTGATTGCATCAACATAGATGTACACAAGATCTATTGCAGGTATGTAATAGAGGATCAGATCCATATTACCTATGCAAGTTAGATGTTCTAACTTGCTAATCTAGACTTAAGGATAAAGTTCTAAGCTACACATGCATCCAACCTCTAAGAGATGTCTACACGAGTCCAAAAATTCCAATCAAAAGTTTGATCTTCAAAAATCAGCACAATATTATGGTACTGTGTTGATCCTTCTTCGACGATCCATCCGATGCTTCCTTCATCAAGATTTAGACTCTCAAAAGATTAGAAGGAAGAGAAGTGACTTTAGATCTGAGACACTCTCAAAACTAAATCTCAAAGATAAAGAAAAAGGGATGAATAGAAAAAATCCTAGAAGAAGACCCTCTTCTACTTCTTTCTTCTCTCACTTAGACACCAAGCTTTTTTCCCTGATTTACACATGCCCAAAACCTCTCTTAATGGTCTAGAATCTTAAAAAAAATCAGTCTAAAATTTATTTTAAATAATGAGATATGGAGGAGTCTTGTCTAGGTCAAATACCTGGACAAGGCAGGTTCAATTAAGGCAATAAGTTGGGGTGCCCAACACTTGGGCACCCCCTCTTTTCTTCTAGCCATGGACCACCACAAATTGGCCCATAAAATTCTTTTTTTGCTGGGCACCCCCTCTTTTCTTCTAGCCATGGACCACCACAAATTGGCACATAAAATTCTTCTTTTGCATCATAGAAAAGTAGAGAAAAATCAAGGATTGGGCAGTAAGCATGGTAAGGAGTTCTGGTTATTCAAAACTCTATTTCATAGAATTTTAAATCTAAACCAATTACCTTATTTGACTTGAACCACAACTAATTACCTTGGAAGAAAGAAAGGGGAAGAGCTTGGGTGCATGGAGAATCTTTTGGGACATGAATAATTCATGTAAAACCAAAGAAGGGGTGTGGGGTTGGCGTGGAGACTCACATGGCGCAAGGAAAGGGAATCCTAGTCATACTAGGATTCCTATTTTGACTTGGTCCAGTATGGTTTCTCAAACCAAATTAAATCAGAAGCAAATCAATCCAATTAAATTAAATCATGACCTAATTAAGAATCTAATTAAATTATATTAAAACAAATTTAAATTTAAATTAATTTTTAATCAAATTAGAAATTGGGTTGACCCAAGTCTTAATTAAACTAGGACTAGTTCTTCTTTGCAATTGGCTTATTCAATAAACTAGTTGGACTTGATCCGATAAAGCCTAAACTAAATCTAATTAAATTAAAATTAATTAAATTTAATCTAATCCCTCTTTCTTAATTAAATTAAGCTAATTGGTAATCTAATTGCTAATCGATCCTCCCGTAATATTTGCACTAGGTTAAACATCAATCGTATTGATCGTTTAACCCTAGAATGATTCTTAATCATTGATCAACCATTCGATTAGATCATTAAATCTAATGTGTATGACCCCATAGGTCCACACCTAAGCCAATAGTATAGAAATAAATTTCGATACCAATTGAAGTGACCATCTAGCAATGATACCCGACGGTCGGATAGATCTAATGTGTAGAATAACATCCTTAGAATCCATATGGATATAGTTTCTATATAATTCATCTTCTTGATCAAAATGCTCATAGGAGATCTCAGAGTTCAACTATCTACTCTAATCAAGCTATCCACATTATATTTCAAAATATCAAATCCATCTCATGGATTATCCTGGCCAAGATTTTGCTATATTGAAATATAATATTACATTCTTCTCCAACTCTTAGAGTGGTCAATCCCATCTTGACCACACATCGACTTTGCAAGTACTTGACTATGCTCAGAAATCATTCATTATTGAATTAGAAATTCAATTATTGTAATACCAAAGCACAGTAAGTTGCTTGCAAGCCATTGAGATGATCTCAAGTCTAAGGGATGCTTATACCTATTGGGAAATGTATCCTAAAATCAATCATCTAGGTTGTAGATGGTTGAGCTAAATATAATTTATACTAAAATCTTAATTAAATAAAATTATTATTTTGATAATTTCATCACTTTGTGCATCTTTCTATAATGAATTCTTTGTGATGAAGTTCTTAGAAATATTTAGACTCGACAAAGGAGGATTTGTCGTTTAGTCCTTAAACTGATTATGACCAAATGATTCATTGTTATGAAGGACGACAATGTTAATCAAGACTAGATCATTGTGTGCCATAAGTATTGGTTATCGTCTTAACCAAGAAGCATGGTGATGCTGTTATGGCATGTAGGTGAAATATAGGGGTACATTTCACTAATCATGATCCAACTGTGGAGCTCTCTTCTGCCAAGATTGCTTGCAAAGGATATGGGTATGTATGCCTCTTAGATCTAAGATCACCATAGTGACTTGCAAGTTACTCACTGTACTTATGTATCGAACTATCTAAATTTTTAATTCAGTGATGGAAGGCTACTGGATGCAGTCAAGTACTTGGCTTGTCGGTGCGATAGTCAAGATAGGATTGATCCCTCCAAGTGTTAGAGTAAGTACATCGCTGTATTTCAATTTAGCAAATCTTCAATCAAGATAGTCCGTATGATGGATGCTAAATTTTAAAATACAATATGGATAAATTTTTAAGATTGGCAGTTAATCCTAGATCATCTAATGAGCATCATGGTCAAGGGGACGAATTATACGGTAACTATATGCCATAGGTTGGTTGATGTTGTATTGCGACTATTTGACCTATCTGGATATCATGTATCACTGCTAGATGGTCACTTCGATTGGTACAAGAAATTATTCTGGTGCTACTAGATTAGGATTCGAACCTATGGGGTCACACATAATAGGAGTTTCCTATCTAATCTAATGGCTGATCATGACTGGATGTCCCACTGGATTGGGACTCAGTTATTTTTGGAGGATTAATTAGTAATTAGATTATCGATTAGCTCAATTTATTTTAGCGATGAAGATTTGATTAAGTCTAATTGAATTTGATTCAATTGGATTTGATCTGATAAGGTCATAAGATGACCAAATCGCTAAGGGAGATTCGATCCTAATTTGATCAGGATCTGGACCTAATTAATTTCTAATTTGATTAAAAATTAATTAATTTAGATTAAGCTTAATTTGATTAGGTTTGATCTAATCTAATTGAGTCTAGAATTATTGGTTTAGTTGAAACCAATTTGACTTGTTCAAAGAAATTTTAAATTTTGAACTCCCTAAACTCCCTGTGCCATCCTGCTTTGACCCACTCCTTTTCTATATTTACATTGGGAATGTGTGTGGGAATTCTCATGCCAAGAAGCCTTCTGCGCCCCTTCTCTTATCTCCTTTTGACTTGGTCCAAGGGTTGGATCAATTCAAAGCAAGTTGAATTTTGAATTCAACATAGTTGGTTAAGAGGTTGAAACAAATTCAACTCCTTTTCTTATCCATTCCCATGCCTTCCTTGGGCTTGTCGCCAAACCTTTTCTAATTTTTGGCATGTGCATGCAGAAGGAGAGTCCTATTGTACGTCATATAGTAGTTGGGGCATTCGATTTGGATGAAGAGTCAACTTGAATTTTGAATTCAAGTGAATTGGTTGAAACCTTCTAACATGCAATCATTATCCTACCATCTCAGGTTGCCTAAATGGGATTTTTTTGTGCACATGCAAGAGATGCACAAAGGTTCTGAGAGGGGTGTGTACGAGGTATCAGAGTGATTTCTATGAGATAGAAATTAGAGAAGGGAGCTACCTTCTTGATGTGAGGATTTTTTCATAGAGAGAAAGGGATCAAGGTTCTAAAGGGTGAGCACTGAATCCTAAAGTGGGGACACTAGATTTGGGTGGAGAGTTTGAGTGCTAGATCTCCATAGGCTTTTACCACCGTCTCATCTTCCTCCATTGCATTTTCTGATTTTTGGAGCATCTAGAAGATCAGGAGCAGTTCATCGATTGGATCAATGAAGATTGGCTATTAAAGGCTTTGGAGAGGAGCTAGCACTTTAGAGGAACTGATCAAGACCAAGACCTCTGTATGGACTCACCATAGAGGCCAGACATGAAGAAAAATTAGGTTTTTCCTACCGCAGGATGCATCTGATGGAATCAGGTTTATAATGGAATAATTTTAAAATTTTTTTATGATCTGATCAGATCTAAGAGTACTCAGATCTGATTATATTGATCTAAAATTTAGAAGTAAAATAAAAATAAAAATAGTGATAACAATTATCACCTGATCGAATAAACCATTTATCCGTTGTGATGATCTGACGACTGATCTGATGTTCTGATTGAGCCGTGCATGTGCCCAGCCTCTATCGATATCCACTTGGATCAGATCTAGAAGTCTCCTCCTTCTGGATTCAATCTCTAATGATCAGGTATGATGTCTTCCCATAGAGCCTTCGAAACAAACTCCAAAGGCTGCATGTTCGTCTCACGAACACCATCGTCTCTCACTGATCTTCATGCCAACGGGACTTGATCTTTACTCGTAGGTTTTGCCAAACTCTTGGGCATGGAGAACAGGTAGAGGATCAGATGAGGGAGGTATGGAGATGGTGATTTTGGTAGGGCATTTCTGTAGAGAATTTTCAATGCACAATAGCTTGCGTAGGGCCCTATTTATTGACCAAACTAAGAATCCCTTCGTATGTGACTTTGAACAAGTCAAAGCCAACAAGCAGAAAGACTCTCCCATGATCTTCATGCCCCACACCCCTTTTTTCATATTTTTGACACATAAAAATAAAGGAAAATGGCATGGAACAACTTGGGATAAGATGAAGTTGGCGCAGATAACATCTATCCTAGAAGTTTGAACAACTCAAACTTCTTTGACCCATTCAAATACTTTGAATGGATAAACCCCAATTCCTTTTATATTTATCCACTAGGGGTGCACTCCATAAAGGGATGTGCACCCTCTCTTCCTCACATAAATTCCATATGGATGTGTGCCCTCAGATAAATTCTAGGGGCTGCATGCCATATCTCTTCTTTCCTGCATACTGGGTCAACATTTGACCCTTGTCCTATTCCCATCTCATGAAATTTTGGGCAAACATTTTTCAAATCCCATCTAATGAAATTAGGTCAAGTTTAACAAAGTTAGAATAAGCCTTGATCAAGCCAAGACTCGGTCTAGTCAGATCAAGAAAAATCCATCTACAATTTTCAGAAGATGCTTGTCCAAATTTCATCTCATGATTTTAGGACAAGCCCTAATCTGGCAAAGACAACCCTTGTCTTGTTTTCATCTTATGGGATTTAGGACAAGTCTTGATCAAGCTAGGATAAGATTCGGTCAGATCAAGATAAATTTCTATAGAGTTTCTGGATAAGCCTTGCCTAAATAGTTCCAAAAATTAGCAGGTCTTGTCCTGTTTCCATCCAATGGATTAGGACAAGCCTAGATCAGGTTAGGACAAGACTTTTCTAATCTAGATAAGTTTTAGTCAAACTAGGATAGAGACATACAAGACTTCTGGATGAGCCAAATCTACTTTGGCTCAATTGAGACATTCCAGAAAGACTACAGAAGAAGAATGTTAGGCTCAATCATGTGCTAGCATGATTTTCTTGAACCTAATTAAATCTAATCCAAGTCAATTGAACTGGGTTAGCTTAATTGATTATCTCCAAATCCAAACCCTTATTTGTGTGATCCAGTTAGGTTCAATTTTATATGGTAATGGGACATGTCATGATCTCTATCATCGACATCATGAAAACACCTTTCGATGGATCAGAACTCTTCCAATTCATCCAATTAGAATCGTCGATCATCAAGATAATTCTAATTGATCCCAAAATCTACTAGTAACATCTAGCAGCATATGGTGGCAATCTATCAAAATCGAATAGCGAACCTCTCGATGTAGCTATCTATGTGATTGGATTCTTCTATCATGAGTCTCGATGGGATTGGTGTTAAGGTAAACTCATCAAACCCAACACCGGTGATATGAATAAACCATTCGATTCGAGTCTGATATGAAATCCTAATAGAAACTCCTTTCCATTATTTCATACTACCATGGCCATGGGTTTTAGTACTCGATCTTATGATTATCATAGGACTACTCCTCCTCTGTTAAGATTGATAAATCCCATCTTGGTGCAATCTAATTTCTACAATGAACATGCTATAGCCAACATACACCTCAGAATTTTGAATGACTAGGAAATCGAGTTATGGTGTAGTCAAACTATAACACCCTCAAGATGAATTGCCGATGCACCTCAGATCAAAGAACTAGACACTTGCTACCGCATCGAGCTAGTCATCGACGAGAAGGTTGGCTCCCTTATAATTGCTTGAGCTAGTCACGCTCAGTGCTCTTGGTCTCTAACAAGTACCTATACTCTCGCTTCAGTGTCTCCACATCGTAGACTCAAGACTCATCTATCCTAAAAAAATGATCGTACACTGATCTTCTAGATCAATCATCATCCTTATGATGATCCTATGATCGAGAGCAATTATGAGATAATTATGATAACTCATGCCTTAAATTCTCAACTCTTGAGAATATGTGTTATCATGCCTATTAACTCAATGGATGCATCACAGACACATTAATACACAATATGATAGAATAAATAATTTTTTAATTTATTTTAAGTAAAAATTATGAAAATATTCCTATAAAGTATTTAACAAGTGTTAGCCAATCTGGCTTTTATGGCATACATCTAACAAACTCCTACTTGACCTAAAGCTAAATGGCTATAAATCTAAGTCCCATCTTCTCAAGGTGGACTTGGAACTTCAGCTTGCCTAAAGGCTTCGTTAGTGGGTCAACTATATTGTCTATAGAGTCGACTCTCTTGACCTCAATGTATTCCTTCTTGAGGTAATCATGGATGAGGTGGAACCATCTTCTTGGAACTCTTCTAACTTATAGTACCACCAGAGCACAGGAATAAATATTTAGATGTTGACTTTCAATCATCTATGTCAGATATAAAATTTGAGTCTGCATACCCCTAGATCTAGAGTTCACCATGCTGAACCTCTTTAGTACATCCTCTATGTGAAAGACCCTGCATCCTTTTCAGTCTATCTCTATAGACCTTAAAAACAAAAATGAAGGATGCCTTACCTAGGTCTGTCATAGAAAATTTCTTAGATAACCATATTTTGACATATGTCAGCATGAGAATATCATTTTTAATTAGGAGGATGTCATCCATGTACAATACGAGAAAGACAATTGCGCTCCCACTAACCTTCTTGAACATACTTGATTTGTCCTCATTCTAAATGAAATTAAATGATTTGATTACATCAAGCATTCCAACTCTAAGATGCTTGCTTAAGTCCATAGATGAACCTTTGCAGCTTGTTGACCTTCGTGATGACCATCATTGGATGTGAAAATAAAATGGCTACTCCATAAATATCTTTCTCAAGATATACAATTATGAACTCCATTATCACATCCATCTGTTATATTTTATATTTGAAGTATACTACAATGGCAAGCAATGTGCGGATGGATGGCCACTGATGAGAAGATAATCTGATACCCTTTCGCCACTAGCATAGCTTTGAATGTCTCTACTTTTCCATTTTCATATATCTTTCTCTTCAAGATCCATTTATACCCAATAGGTACTATACCTTTTGGTGGATCTACCAAGATCCAGATTTAGTTTGAGTGTTTCAAGTCAATCATTGACTTCATTGCCTCTTACTAATTCTCGGAGTCGATATCTGATATTGCCTTGTCATAGGATCTAGGATCATCACTATGAATCCATTTTCCATGAGAAATATTTTCTCTACATCCTCTAAGATAGTACCTTAGTACCTTCAGGAGGATGGAAAATCCTATTTGACCTACATGGTGGAGGAAGCAGTGAATTATGGATTGGCTCAGACTAACTGAGTTCCTCAGATTTTTTGGATTTTTGCTCTTTGGAGACATTCTCCTCGAGCCTAATCTATCATCTAATGTCACTATCTTGAACAAGCTATTTTTCAAGAAAAATGGTGTGTCAACCCACAATTACATTATGGTCTTCCTAAAGATAGAAGTAATATCCTAATAACTCTTTAGGATATCCAATAATTCGAGCTTTAAGAGACATAGACACTAACTTGTCTGCCACCGGACAACCCCAATTTTGAGATGACTCAAGCTTAGCTTCTTACCATGCCATATCTTATATGCAGTGGTAGGAATGATTTTAGATAATATCCTATTAAACTATGTTTCTAAAAAAACTTAGGAAGATCCGTGAAGCTCATCATGGATCAGGCCACATCTAATAGGATCCAATTTCTCCATTCTAAAATCTCATTAAGTTGAGGCATTCCAAGCGAAGTCCATTATGAGACTATACATTATCCTTGAGATAGTCCAAAAATTCCTAACTAAGGTATTCATCTCCTCGATCTGATCAAAGAATCTTAATGGACTTTTTAATTTGCTTTTCTACTTCGTGTCTGAATTTCTTAAACTTTTCAATGGCTTTAGACTAGCATCGTATCAAGTACACATATCCATACTGAGAGAGATTATCAGTATAGATAATAAAATAGTCATAATTACCTTTGGCCAGCAGATCGAATGGGCCACACACATCTATATGTACTAGGACAAGTAGGTGTGTGGCCCTTTCCCATGTCCTACAAAAGGAAGCTTGGTCATTTTGTCTTGAAGGCAAGATTCACAAATTGGATATGACTCGAAAGTCAATGAATCCATTAGTTTGAATTTCTCTAATTTGTTAATCCTATCTTCAGCTATATGACCTAGCCTAATGGTGTCATAGATATCTATTATTAATACTATCTCTAGATTATTTTGATCTTATGGCATTCACATTTTGCTCGATAGACTCAATGACGAGCATTCCTTCAGAAGGTCCTTCTTCCTACTTGTTCTTCAGACTGGCCAAGTACACAGGGCAGTCCCACTTTCGATGGCCATCGAAGTTGCAGTGCAAATACTTTTCCTTCTCCATGGCCTTCTTCTTTGGCTTGCCCTTCTTTTCTCATTCTATTTTCTGCTTCTTCACAGACTTCTTCTTTTTTCCAAAAGACTTTCTCTTGGAAAAAGTCTACTCCATAGCTAGAACTGAGCCTTTTGAAACCTTCAAAGTTTGCTCAGTAGTAACTAGCATATTTATTAACTCGGCCAAGGTGCACTGAAGCTTATTCATATGGAAGTTCATAATGAACTGCCCATACAAATCAATCAAGGACTATAGGATCACATCAATCTGTAGTTCCTTATCCATCAAGACTCTAAGCTTCTTAAGCTTTTTAGTTCCTTGATCATTACCAAGCAATAATCTTGGACCAACTGCCAATCACACATTTGCACCTTAAAAAGTCTCTTCAAGACTTGATAACATGCTGCACGACTTTGATTACCAAACAACTATTATAGGTGTGCCAACATTTGGCGAGCAGTCCTAATGTCTTCATATTGGTGCTACAATTCATGTGACATTGAGTCTAACATGTGGCATCTTACTTTTTTATGATCATCAGACCACTTCTCATGAGACGTTCTCGGATCAGCGGTTGGATGGGCTAGTATAGGGGAGGTTTTGGTCCAATACATAGGTCAACCTTTTTCAAACCCAAAACATTTTTGAAGTTCTTTAGCCAATCCTTGTAAATTGGTCTAGTCAACTTGTGGGTATCTAGGATTTGGGCTAGGGGTTTTGATGCAGGCATTTTTTCATATAGAGTCAAAGTTTCTAGTTAGACTTGTAATTTGACTCAATCAATTTATTTAGGAACTTCATTTTTAAACAAATTAGGCTTCCACTATTTTCTTGGATCCCTACACTCTCTTGATAGAGATGCGAAAATCTATGCAATCATTGATTTCTAGTGGATGGTGCGGTCCCACCAACTAGCTCACCATCTCATCTAATAGTTATTGGTGATAGGTCCACTGATGAGTGGACAACTCTTGTCCAATATTTCTTTAAACATGGTGCACCCAAATCTGGTCTTTAATTTATGAAGCTCTGATAGAAACGCGATGTTGTCGTTAAGACACCATGTTTATCAGTTTAATCCAACTTTTTAAAATAATTAAAAATGCATAGATAGCAGTGAGTCGGGTCGAATCCACAGGGAAGGCAGTATTTTAGATTTGAAATCTTTGATTTTTGAAAAGAAAAAGAAAAGGATTTGAGTTTTTGGAATTAAAAGTGAAGTTGGAAAATTAAAAGATGAAAATTAAAAGGTGCAGAAATTTAAACTTGGTACTAAGATCTACTAGTTAGATCTTAGCATCTACTTGCAAAGCAATAAATTAAAGTGCAAAAATTAAATTAGAATAAAAATAAAAATGAAGAAATTAAAGTGCAAAAATAATTTTTTATTAATTAAAATTTTAAAATTTAAATACATGGAATTTAAAAAGAATAAAATAGCCTGATCTCTGATCTTGGATCGTCGTTGGCAGAAAGATGGTGTAGAAGCTCGGCTCTTCTTCTCGGCACCCGTTGCTTCAAAGCAGCCTTTAACTCATAGCCTGGCTTCACCCTATACCAAAGCTTCACTTTGATCAAAGATATTGATTTTTGGAGGCCTGGGGTCCTTTTTATAGAGCTATGAGGGCTGGATATTTTTTCTAAAGGCAATATGGGACTAATGGCCATTGCAATTATCAAAATATAAAAGAATTTGAGTAAAATTTGAATCAAAATAGCTTTGATATGTCTCTGATAAAATCCAACCGTTCAACAAAAATCCAATGGTCCAAAAATCATTAGAATCGGATGCGTGTTGGCCCAGATCAAGTTGGATTAATTTTTGGCCGTTGGATCATGCTTGATGGAGGAAATCTGGCCATAAATCACGTGCCTGAGAGTTTGATCACCAGTGGGAGCTTTCTGGATCGTCGGATTGTTGCCTAAATTAAGTGCTGTCGTCCGATGGTGATCTGCATGATGTCTGTAGCTGAATCAAATCCGGAAGCAACCATAGCCGTCCGATCCTGATCGCAAATAACCACAGCCGTCTGATCGTGCAATCACTTTTCCCATGGACTGCATGGACCGACTGCACCGCACACCATAGCCAATCAGCACTTCTATCACTGAGTGAAATGACCAGATTGTCCTGTGAGCCGTGATAAATTTCTGTAGACCTTTTAAGGGTCTAGGTCCGCCACATGTCGCGCTGTGATTCGTCGATTTCTACTGAGCTGGCGGTCCACGCCTGGATCATGGACCGACTGATGGCTTCAACAGCTAAGTCGGCTTTGATGGCTTGGCTTGGCTTGGTGGCTCGGCTTGCAGAGCCGACTGAGCCATTTTCTTTTTTATTTAATTTTTATTTATTTTATATCTTTAAAAATTTATATCTTTTTTGTTTTAGCTTCGTTTTACTTAAAATTTATTTCGTTATGATCAAAAAAATGAGCTCTTTCTATTGATAATAAAATTTTATTTTTTAATTTTTATTATTTTTTAATTAATTTTTTAATTAATAAAAATATGAATTTTTTAAAAATTATATATAAATTGATTAATAATTCTTAAAAATTAATATAAATTAATTAATAAATTAATACTTTTATTGATGAATTTATGATACTTATCACACCCCCCAACTTAAGCTTTGCTCGTCCTCGAGTAAAGAAAGAATTTAGTTTTAAATACCTTTTAACTTTAGAGTTTCGAATTTTACCTAAGCAATTTTCAAAATGGCCATTGATATTCAGTAGAGCTTAAATGAGATATATCATTGGGGTATTAATACTTATCAATAGAAAAATTAAGTAAAGAACATTAAATTTTTCAGAACTTTTTCTAAATTATCCTACTTTTATCTCTGATTTGTCTAAACTTTCATATAGGCAGGTGTATTGCTACTTCCATCCTTCATTTATTAATTTTTATTTTTACATTGCCCACTTTTTGATGCGAATATCATTGCTTACTTAGGCAACGGGACCCGATTACTCGGTGGGAAACCAATATTTTTTTTTTTTTTTTTAACGTTGTACCACTATTGAGTGTCTTAACTCCTTAAGCTTTCTATTTGATCCATGTAGCGAGTCTTGGGCCAATGACTCCCAAACCAGTTGGCTTTAGGGCACTAGGTATAGAATACCCCTCGGGCTTACTAGCTCGAATCAAATAGGCTACGAGTTAAGACTAGCTTTACAACGAGCTTCTTTGCCCTTCCCACCTTTTGACGCGAAACTCAATGCTTGCTTAGGCAAAGAGGCCCGGTTACTCAGTGAGAAGTACTTGAAAACTATTTTATTAAAATAAATTTTTATATGAAGAAACGTATAGTTACCCTACACAAGCCTATAAAAAGTAGACTTTTCTTTGATGCTAGTAGAAATAATTAGAAATGCTCCAAGAAAAAACTTTTTATGTTCTAGACTTAACTCTTTATTGAATTTTCTTAATACTTGATTCCTCAATATCTCACAGATTCTCTGATCTGTGCATCAATTTTCTTTTAAAAATGCTTAGTTTAATTCGATTCTTAAGCATAATCAGGTATCTAAATACTAAATACTAACTTTTTCGAGGACTTAAAATTTTAAAATTTTTATTTTTCTCTCCCCCCAACTTAATCGACATTGTCCTCAATGGAGAAGAAAAAATAAAGGATGTAATAAAGAACATGAAAGAATACACCTAACTCAGTATATTTTTTTGGTCCAGCACATGCCTTTGAAAATTTGAGCTCTCCCTCCAACTTATTCAAATTATCCTAAAAAAAAAACTAAAAAGATAAATTAGATAAAAACTAAATATTGGGTTGCCTCCCAACAAGCGCTAAGTTTACCGTCTTCAGCCAGACACAATGTAGCTCACTATCCTGTGTCGAATATTGGATTGACAAATTCCAATGGTTTTGGATTGCCAATCTCAGAAAGTTGATTTATAATCCCATTATTGATATAATCTTTGTTAATTTTAGGGATATAATTTTATGATTCCATTCTCAGACCCATGTTTATTAAGAATTACTCCTATTTGTTCTTCTAAAATGCTCATGAATGGAGTTTTTGTATTAGGAGTTAAGTTTGATTCAATGGGTGCTGGAATGGTGACTAAAGGCGGTTTTAATTCTGGAGGTAAATTAATGTGATCTTGCTTAAACAACTCCATTGACATTTCATTACATGCCTTTTGATTTTTATAAGAAGAACCAGCTTCTAGGGTTGAAGGGAATAGGACATTAGGTTTATAAGTCTCGGGTAAATCATCTATTCTCTTTTTCCCTTATTTCTATCTCATTTAAACTAGGAACTAGCATCAGTACTAATTCCTTGGCTTGGGTTCTTCTATGTGGTTAGTCTCAGTACTAACCAGTTCCTCTAAATTTTTATTTTGGCTAGCATCAGTACTAGCCTCTCTCACCTGGTCTTGGTATGGGTCCATAAGAATCCTATAGCTTTTAAGTTCAGGAATTACTTTGGTATTCTCAAATTGAGGATTCTTAGATGAAACATTAGATTGATAATTTAATCCAGGTGGTTGGTGGTCATTAGGTGGGTTGTTTGAAATTGGTAGGTTCGGTAGTTGATCTAGTTCTCTCCTCATGTTAGACTCAACTAATTATCCTATTTGAGCTTCTAGTCTGGCGATAGATTGCTGTTGAGTTAGAATTAATTGTTGAAGTTGGTTAAATCTATCATCAGCTAGATTGGTCTGTTGAGGAGGTGGGTATGAAGGCTGATTATAATATGATGGCTGGTTAAACTGACTAGGCTGACCATTATTATAGGCATAATTTTGATATTGGGATCTATTTTGATAATTTTGCTCAAGTGAAATTTGGGTCTGAGCCTGAGTCTGTTGGGATGTCCAAGAAAAATTAAAGTTACTCCAATCTGAATTATATGAATTTGAAAATGGGTCATTAATCAATTTGGAGTATCCTTGAGTAGCTTGAACTTGTTCTTGGATAAAATATGGAAACTGTGCAGTCATAGGACATTCACTCACATGATGGGTTGGGCTAGCACAGATTGAATAAGTCTCCTGATAATTAGAAGATGATGTGAATTGTGTAGGAGATTGTTGACCTAGGGTTAGGAGTTGATCTATTTTCTGAGCAAGAAGGTCAACTTTATCTAATTTTTGGACAATTAGATTCATATTAGCCATTATTATGTTTAATGTGAATCAACCATTCAATTAAGTTCAACTAAATCAGAAAAAGTGATTTCCTACCATGCATGTATTAGTGTAACCCTAATGTATGGTTCAAAAAAAAATTTTAGAATTTTTTTTTAATTTTTTTTTATTATTTTATTATATTAAAAATTAATTTTTTTTAATTATTTTATTTGTTAATTTTAATTTAATTTAATTATTATTTTTAATATTTTTTAGTTAGTTTAATTTAATTTTTATTTTATTTTATTTTTATTTTATTTTTAGAGGAGTAAGGAGAAGAGTTCTAAAGAAAAGATCCTAAGGAGTCCTAGAACTAAGAAGAAAGAGAAGAATTAGGTTTAATTAGATTTAATGTTGGTTAGCAATCAAGTTGGTCAATCAATCCTGACTAAAGGGTTGTCCTTAGATCTAGACAGCTCCTAACTGCCAAGGTCACCTTCAAGCCCTCCAAGTGTAGGATTAGCCAATCAACTAGCCAGGTAAGTGTAAGGTCGGTGGGAGTCCCCCCGTTGCTTGCCTTAGACACCAATTGTGCTTGGCCAGGTAAGCGAACGGAACCAATTAGAAACCACCTTCCTTCGGGCCCAGTCGTCCCTGAACCACTTTCCTAGACACCAGTCAAATTGACTTATCCTAACCCAGGTTCAACTCTTAGGATTCCTTGTCCTATTGAGCTCGAGTTCCTAGGGTTGATGTCTAATTGATTTTAATTTAAAGGCTTAGGTCAATGCAGGATGTTGGTTGGTTGTTTGTGGGCTAAGGAAGGGTGATCAAATCCCCACCTTATCTTGTTTAATTGGGTTGTGCCCTTAATTTGATTTAATATGAATATGCATGAAAAAAAAAAAATTCAATCAAAGGGTTTTATGCAATTTAAACTAGATGCATGCAACTAATTGAATTCTGAAAGGCTTACCTTGCCTCCAGCAATCACCAAAAAAAATAAAAATAAAAATAAAAATAAAACTAATATGATGCATGCTCTAAGCAGTTAGGGTTTCTAATCTTATCATGAGGCTTTTAATTAGGTTTAAATGAATATTTTTTTAAATTAATTTAAAAATAAAATAAATAAATAAATAAATAAAAAGAAAAGAGGACTAGGGTTAGGATTGATCTCACCAAGCAAAACTCCTGATTCTTTTTGTTCTTTAATCTCTTTTTCTATAAAATAATAAAAAAAATTAGCAAGCAATATTTATAAGAAAATAAAAATTTTATTTATAATTTATTTATAGAAAAATCAAAGAGATCAAAAATTTAATATTCCGTGCCTTCCCCGGCAACGATGCCAAAAACTGATGCATTTGTCGAAATTATTTTTAATAAATCAAAGAAATCAAAATTAAAAATCAAAAAATCTTCTCCGGCAATGGCGCCAAAAACTTGATAGGAATGCGATGTTGTCATTAAGACACCGTGTTTATCAGTTTAATCCAACTTTTTAAAATAATTAAAAATGCGTAGATAGCAGTGAGTCGGGTCGAATCCACAGGGAAGGTAGTATTTTAGATTTGAAATCTTTGATTTTTGAAAAGAAAAAAGAAAAGGATTTGAGTTTTTGGAATTAAAAGTGAAGTTGGAAAATTAAAAGATGAAAATTAAAAGGTGCAGGAATTTAAACTTGGTACTAAGATCTACTAGTTAGATCTTAGCATCTACTTGCAAAGCAATAATTTAAAGTACAGAAATTAAATTACAATAAAAATAAAAAGTAAGAAATTAAAGTGCAAAAATAAAATTTTTATTAATTAAAATTTTAGAATTTAAATACATGGAATTTAAAAAGAATAAAATAGCCTGATCTCTGATCTTGGATCGTCATTGGCAGAAAGATGGTGTAGAAGCTCGGCTCTTCTTCTCGGCACCCATTGCTTTGAAGCAGCCTTTAACTCATAGCCTGGCTTCGCCCTATACCAAAGCTTCACCTTTGATCGAAGATATTGATTTTTGGAGGCCTGGGGTCCTTTTTATAGAGCTAGGAGGGCTGGATATTTTTTCTAAAGGCAATATGGGACTAATGGCCTTTGCAATCATCAAAATACAAAAGAATTTGAGTAAAATTTGAATCAAAATAGCTCTGATATATCTCTGATAAATCTGATAAAATTCAGCCGTTCAACAGAAATCTAATGGTCCAAAAATCATCAGAATCGAAAGCGTATTGGCCCAGATCAAGTCGGATTAATTTGTAGCCGTTGGATCGCACTTGATGGAGGAAATCTGGCCGCAAATCATGCGTCTGAGAGTTTTTCACCATCGAGAGCTTTCTGGACCATCGGATCGTCGCCTAGATCGAGTGCTGCCATTCGATGGCGATCCGTGTGATGTCTGCAGCTGAATCAAATCCGGAAGCAACCATAGCCGTCCGATCCTGACCGCAAACAACCACAACCATCCGATCGCAAAATCACGGTTCCCATGGACCGTGTGGACCGACCGCACCACACACCATAGCCAATTAGCACTTCTGTCGTCGAGTGAAATGACCAGATTTCCCTGTGAGCTGCGATAAATTTCTGTAGACCCTTTAAGGGGTCTAGGTCCACCACGTGGCAAGCTCTGATTCGTCGGATTCTGCTGAGCTGGCGGTCCACGCCTGGATCGTGGACCGGCTGATGGCTTCAATGGCTGAGTCAGCTTTGATGGCTTGGCTTGGCTTGGTGGCTCGGCTTGCGGAGCCGGCTGAGCCATTTTCTTTTTTTATTTAATTTTTATTTATTTTATATCTTTAAAAATTCATATTTTATCTGTTTTAGCTCCGTTTTACTTGAAATTTATTTCGTTGTGATCAAAAAAATGAGCTCTTTCTATTGATAATAAAATTTTATTTTTTAATTTTTTTTATTTTTTAATTAATTTTTTAATTAATAAAAATATAAATTTTTCAAAAATTATATATAAATTGATTAATAATTTTTAAAATTTAATATTAATTAATTAATAAATTAATAGTTTTATTGGTGAATTTATGATACTTATCAAGCTCACCATGCTCAGAATATTGCTCCACTCCTTAGCTAAGTTTAAACCACCATTTACACAGATTGAATTTTTTATTGGGCCCCTCACCATATCTGAAATATTGAGCCCAACCCATCCTCCAACTCATAGCATCCAATGCTTAATAGACATAATTGCATTTTTTCAATACAACTGAACCACTATATCCAGCCAAGAACAATCAACCTCGAAAATGGCCCGCACATCTATAATGATGGAAGACCTAGGACTTAATATTTTCTTAGGAAGATTTGATTTAGTCTCATAGACTCAGCTAATCAAAACATTTATGACTAACCTAGTGGCATGGGTTAGCTCAAATTGTTAGTCACCTCAAACCAGAATTGGGTCAACTCAATCGGTCAGGTAAGTGAGATTAGTGGAAGAAATATGCCATTAACTCATCATGAACACATTCAAATCGAGTAGCTTTCAATTAAAAACCACTAGTCATATTTGCCATACTTAGCTTAGACACCGACTTGTCTGACTAGAATTAATCGAGTTAGCTTACAATCCAAGTTTGAACCATGGAGCCAAATTAGATCTTAACTTGATCGACCACATGTGACTATGAGTCGACCTTGACCCAGACTTAATCCTATTAGATTAGTCAAATCTAAGCACTCTTGATCCCACCTAACTAACTCTTGATTCAGTTTGATCAATCGCTAGACCTAATTGAGCTACCCACACCTAAACCCATGATTTATGAAGGTATTTTAGATCTAAAAATTCATAATTTTAGACCTAATTAATTTCATAAACTTAATTCTTAATTAAGTCCAAGGGTTCAATAACAAAACATGTATAAAATGAAAGGATTATGCCCTCAAGTCAATTTATTTTATGGGCAGTTTGTTTTTTATCTTCCAAACTCATATAATGACATATTTTAATAAAATATGTAAAGACATTTATTTCATCATATGCAGTGTCTTATTATTTATTTAAGATTATGATGAACCCTATAAATTAGGGCTCTAGTTTTAGGATTATGATGAGATCATTTCAGTGAGACCTAAAATCTTAAAACCTTAATTTAAATATTCCTAGTCGATGGGACATTGAGTTAGGGATCAATATTTTTTCGGTAAGACTAGCACATTCTTTGTATGCTCGATTGAGAGGGTTATTTATCTCACATATAACTTGTGTATGACACTAATATAAGAATGTGGGTGCTCATTAGAGAATTAGTTCACTAAATCGATCCAATTCGAGAATATCTAATGGAGTCTTGTCTACATATCAATAGATGGTTCTCATAGTGGAATTTGTGCATGTAATCCTTTGACCTGAAACTACCATAGAATCTTATATATAAATCCATATTTTGGTTCATACTCATTCATGACTTAGTTATGTACAAAATGATCTGGATATGGTAGATTATATATATGAAGTTTGTGAGTAGGTTAACATGGAATCGATCACTCCTAGGTAAGAGGAAATAGCATCCTATCCTGCTTCAAACAAATAATGATTCAGGAAGACTTTGATCAAAGCATGATGAAAATTAGAAATGGTTTCTAATATTTCATTAAATGAATCATTATCATAAGATTGAAAGAGAAATGAATATGATATTGGGATTGACATATTTCCATACCCAGAGTCATATTAAGGATGTAGGGAGATCGAAGGATCTAGTTGCATGATAATTTTCAATGAAGAATATTTTTGGTATTTTCATCAAAAATTTTACATCTTCTGGGTAGTCATGATACGTTGCTAGACGTCAATCATGTCTTGTGGGTTTGATCAAATTAAAATTTTAATTTGATTGTTAAATTAGAAAGTGTTCTAAATTAAATCACATTGGGTTGGCTAGTTTTGACGTAAATTGATTTGGTTGAGTTCTAACCAGATTAGGTCAAAACACACCCAAATTCACTGCTGGTTAGATGTGAAACCCAATGGGTCACACACAAAGAGAATTGATTAAGGGTCTAATAGGATTAGACCATGTTTGCAAGATAAACATGCTAGCATATGTAGCAAACCCTAGCACCTAGATTCGAATTGGATTTGAATCGGCTTCCGATTTAGGCTAATTAAGACCGATTTGAGCCAAATAGGATTTGGTCTTGAATTGGATTAATCTAGATAGATTGGGCTTTAGATTGGCTGCCACATACTAGAATCCCATGTGCCAGAGAGTCTCTCTCTTGCACGTGGGAAATATTTCATGTGCAAAGGATTTTTGGCGCATGAAATTAGTTGGTGCCTACCTTCTTTGACTTTTTCCATTTTCTTTTGTCATGTAAATATTTCTTGAATTGGCGTGGACATCTATTTTGGGGTGTAGAAGAGTCCTTCTGTAGATGAAATACTCCTTTTTCTTTTAATTTTTTCGCCCAGGATGTTTTGTTGCCCAAGAGTCTTTGCCGCCTTGGACTCCATGCCGCCCACTCCTTCTTCTTAATGTCAAAGTCTCTTGGGACTTTGACTATTCAAAGTATATCTCCATGCCTTCTTGTTGAAATGGGCATCCCTTTTAAGGGCCATTAGATGGCCATCTAATCTGATCCAAATCTTTGAATTATGGCACCATATATTTATGCATCGCGACTCTTTGTAGAAAAACTACGTAGAATTAGTCCGAAGAGTCCTTCTATTTTAAGGCACCTCTTGGACTAAATCTACATAATTTTAAATGGTGCAAAATTTAGATGGGTGTGAGATTTGATGATGGGGCATGAGATATTGATGTGGAAAGGGTGTGAGAATTTTAGATTGGCACCCCTACGTACATTATAAATAAGGGTGCACACCAAGAGTCCGAGAGTAGTGAACATTATCTTTCTTTCTTACAAGAGTTTCTTTTTGTCCAATTTTCTTTTTTTTTCTCTTATCTAGACCTTGTCATTGTAAGGGCAAGTAGTCATCTTAAGATTAAGAGATTAGGAAGGAAAATTAAGAAGACAAAGAAAAAGAAAGATAGATATAGAGAGGCAAGGAAGGTAAAATAAAGACTAAAGAAGATCATGCCCTTTTAATTAATGTTCTTATTATTAGAACTCTAATTATATAAATCAGAGGTGATGGTGTCTTGATCAAGTCTCTATGTGGATCAACGTTGGAGGGTGAACACGTGGGCACCTAGTGGAACCCCTAAGGGACTGCTACCGATGATCAGGGACAATTTAGGGTTTAGCGATAAAAGATATGTTCTAATACTTTATTTTATATTACAAATGCATGTTATATGATTTAATTGCTAATAAGGTGGTCCTTGAATTTGGGTTTGGTTTACTTGATTTCATATTTTTGCTTTGAAATCCATGCTTCCGCCCTGTACATCATTCCCATCATTGGTATCAGAGCAAGCCTTATTAGGTTAAATCATATAATGCTTTGCTTATAGTATAATGGCATAAATAAAAATATGATATAATATTTTTTAGCATGTTTTTATTTATATGATGAGATCATATTCTTTTTCTTATCATAATGAGATTATGTTGTATATATTATTTTGTAAAGGTTGCCCTGATATAGTGAAAAAATATTCACTATATAATGATGGTTGTCCTAGAATAATTATACATGTTAATAGATATATATAAATTTTATCATAATTAATGCTATTATGCATTTAGCTTGTTTTAAATCAATATGTATCGAGACCATTTAAATCCCTTTATAAAAAAAAATTATATTAAGTTGTAGTGTAATTAATCTATAGCTGAATCAGTCAGGATATCTAATTGATCAATCGATGTCTAGAAAAAATGGTTCATGATTGGTAAAGAGAACATTATTTTTTAATTGGTTCCATTGTCTGACCTGGCCAATTTGTTGGTGTCTAAGGAAAGCAATGGGGGGGCTCCCATTTCTCTCTCATTTATCCTGATTGATTTGATTAATTTAATTCCAGATTGAAATGCTTAATGTTATATTCACTATATTAAGGCCTTCCTTCAAACTAGTTTCTTATTATGTCCAGAACCATATTAGCTTCTATTGTGTAACCACAAGATCTATCATGGGAAAAGATGTAGTATTAATCTAGTGCATTGAGATGCTTACAGCATTTTGAATATACTATTTTGTTGTGTAACCATAAAAGTAGTTATATTTCATTTTTGACTGTATAGAAATGAAGGGTTCTACTTAAACTAAAATATTAAAGTTTGTTGTGCTAACACAAGGCTATTCATGTTTTAGAGGTAAAAGTTTTTGAGAGTTGCATAAAATGCAATTGGAAAGTGTTTCCTACCTTTGAACTTATAATAGGTTTGTTGTGCAACCATAAGACTTTTTATAAGGAATTAAGGATCTTATTCTCACTAAGAAAATCAATAAGAGGGTTATGATTTTTTAGTGGGAGACATAATTAAATTAAAGTCCTAATTTAATTATGTTTGTCATCATAAATTGTTTGCTTATATATTGTTCTTTATTATGTAGATTAAATGCCTTCTTCACTTTCATTACATTCAATTTTGGATTCAAATAAATTGATTGATCAAAATTATGTTGACTGGTTGAGAAACCTTAAAATAGTACTCAGTCAAGAAAAACTCTCCTATATTCTTGACACCCCTGATCCTAAGCCATTAAAAAATGATGCCATAGATGAAGATAAGTCCACATACAAGATGTGGTAAAATGATTTTCTTACTGTCAAATGCATCATACTTGCCTCTATGAATAATAAATTATAGAGGCAGAATGATGGCATGGACACTCAATCCATATTGCTCAATCTAAATGAGCATTATAAAGAGCATAGTAGGACTACTAGATATGAGATATCTAAGCAATTATTTCATGCAAGAATGACAGAAGAAACATCCGTACAAAATCATATTTTGATGGTAATTGACCAAATCACTCGATTAATTTAATTAGGTTTTGTTATTGATGGAGAGTTAAGTCAGGATTTGATCCTACAATAACTCTCAGAATCATTTTCTCAGTTTGTGATGAACTATCATATGAACAAACTAAATTCTTCATTGTCTGAGCTGTTAAATATGCTTAAGACAGCAGAAAGCCATATTAAGAAAGATAAGGCTCCTCCTTTTCTTGTGGGTGGGATCTCCAAGAAGAAGGCAGGCAAAAAGGGTTCAAAGAGAAGGTTGAACCCTAAAAATGGTATAAATAAGAAGAAAAAGGAAAAGAAGGACTTCGGATAGATGACCTATTTTCACTATGGTAAAGCAGATCATTGGAAGAGAAATTGCAAGGCTTACCTTGCAACCATGAAGTCTGGTGCAAATAATGCATCAAAAGGTATGTACGAGATACATACTAGATTATCATTAAATTCTTCCATTTCAAATTCTTAGGTATTAGATATCGACTGTGATTTTCATATCTACAAATCTTTGCAGGAGCTATAGAAAATTAAGAGTTTAAAGAAAGGTGACTTCAAGCTCTATGGTGCTGGAGGAGAGTCTATCCAAGCAGAAGCTGTAGGGACAAATATATTGAAGTTACCTTATGGGAAGATCTTAGAGGTTACAAATTGTTATTACATGCCTAAGATCATTAGAAATATTATATCTATACCCTTATTATTAAAACAAGGTTATAGTCTTAATGTAACGAGCGAAGATTGCTCGATCAAATATTCTAATGAAAATATTTATTTTGGCATATTTAGCAATGGTTTGTTGACTCTATGTTTGGATGACAATATATTTCATATTGATAAAAATGGAAAACGTAAGAGAGATGACATAAATAATACTTTACTTTGGCATTGTCGATTAGGTCATATTAGTGAGGCTAGGATTAACAAGTTATACAAAGAAAAGTTCTTTGATCCTTTTGATTATGAATCATTGGGAACTTGTGAATCATGCCTCATGGGTAAAATGACCAAGATTCCATTTAGTGGACATAGAGAAAGGACAAATGAGTTATTAGGACTTGTACATATGGATGTATGTGGTCCTATGACAACTCAAGCTAGAGGAGGATACTCTTATTTTATTACATTCACTGATGATTTATCTAGGTTTGGATATGTGTATCTTATGAAACACAAATCAGAAGCCTTTGATAAATTTAAAGAGTATCAAAGTATGGTCGAAAAACAAACTAAACAATGTATAAAAATCCTTCGATCTGATCGGAAAGGAGAATACTTATCTAGTGAGTTTCTTCACTATCTTAAAGTTAAAGGAATTCTCTCTGAATGGACACCTCCTTATACACCACAATTAAATGGTGTAGTCGAAAGAAAAAATCATACCTTATTAGATATGGTACGGTCCATGATGTGCTTCACTGATTTACCTATTTCCTTCTAGGATCATGCCCTGAAGACTGCAATTTACATCTTGAATAGAGTACCTTCTAAATCTATATCTAGTACTCCATATGACATATGGAGAAGTAAGAAACCTAATCTTAAGTATCTTAAGATATGGGGTTGTCTAGCATATGTCAAAAGAAATTTTGGACATAAACTTGATGCTAGATCAGACAGATGTCTATTTATAGGATATCCTAGAAATAGTACAGGATATTTATTCTACCATCCTACTAAACAAAAGGTATTTGTAAGTAGGCATGCCATTTTCATGGAAAAAGAATTTATCCTAGAAAAGGGTAGTGGCAGAAATATTGAACTTAGTGAAGTTCAAGAAAAATAAATAGAAATTTCTCAACCATATAATCATATAAAAGAACCAAAACACATAACTCCTATCCATAGGTCTAAAAGAGTACGAAATACACCTGTGAGGTATGGTTTCATTATTGAGAATAATGAAGCCCAAGTCATTGAAAATGATGAATCTCTGACCTATACAGAAGCAATCAAAAGTAAGGACTCTTATAAATGGCTGGCTGCCATGCAATCCGAAGTGGAATCCATGCACACCAACAAAGTATGGACTTTGGTAGATGCACCAGAGGATATAAACCCTATTGGATGCAAATGGATTTTTAAGAAAAAGATTGGAGCTGATGGTCAAATTGAAACCTATAAGGCCAGATTGGTGGCTAAGGGTTTTAGGCAAAAACAGGAGGATTGATTATGATGAAACATTTTCATCTGTTGCCATGCTCAAATCTATTCGGATTATGCTTGCTATAGCAGCATACCACAACTATGAAATATGGTAAATGGATGTAAAGACTGCCTTCCTTAATGGTTTCCTTGAGGAGGAGGTCTATATGTCACAGTCAGAAGGATTTGAGTCAAATGAGAGACCAAATCAGGTATGCAAACTTAAGAGATCCATTTATGGATTAAAGCAAGTATCAAGAAGTTGGAACATCCATTTTGATGAAATAGTAAAAGAGTTTGGTTTTATCAAGAATGTGGATGAACCATGTGTGTACAAGAAAACTAGTGGGAGAACCATAGTCTTCTTGATTTTGTATGTAGATGACATACTCCTCATTGGGAATGATATCCTAATGTTACAAACAGTCAAATTATGGCTATCAAATAAAGTTTTCCATGAAAGATTTAGGAGAAGCATCCTATATACTAGGAATAAAGATCTATAGAGATAGATCTAAGAGGATGCTAGGCTTGTCCCAATCAAGGTACATTGACTTAATACTGAAAAGATTTAGTATGGATGGGAGTAAAAGAGGTTATTTAGACATGAGTCAAGGCATACTTCTCTCTAAAAAGATGTCTCCAAAGACATCTGAAGAGAGAAATAGAATGTAGTTCTATTCCTTATGCTTCGACTGTTGGATCAATAATGTATGCCATATTATGTACAAGGCCTTGATGTTGCTTATGCTTTAGGAATTGCAAGTAGATTTCAAGCTGATCTAGAAGAGGATCATTGGAAAGCTGTGAAAAATATTTTTAAGTACTTATGAAGGACTAAAGATATTTTTCTTGTATATGGTGGTTCTAATCTTAAACTAGAAGCATATTCTGATTTCAGTTTTCAATCAAAGCCAGATGATAGCAAATCCATTTCAGGGTATGTCTTTACTCTGAATGATGGAGCAGCGAGTTGGAAGAGTACTAAGCAACCAACTGTAGCTGACTCAACCACTGAAGCAGAATACATAGCTGTAAGTGAAGCCGCCAAGGAAGCTGTCTGGATGAACAAGTTCATTACTGAATTAGGTGTTATTCTTGAAATTGAGAATTCAGTACCACTTTACTGTGATAATACTAGAGCTGTTGCTCAAGCAAAGGAGCCAAGGTCTCATCATAAATCCAAACACATTCTGAGATGCTTCCATCTCATTCAAGAAGTTATTGAAAGACATGATGTAGTCATAGAATGAGTTGACACAAAGAACAACATAGCAGACCCATTCACTAAGGCTTTACCACTGCAACTGTTTGATCACCACGTTGATTGTATGGGATTAAAATATAAGGGTGATTGGTTTTAGTGCAAGTGGGAGATTGAAAGAAATATGCCCTCAAGCCAATTTATTTTATGGACTGTTTGTTTTCTATCTTCCAAAGTCATGTAATGACATATTTTAATAAAATATGTAAAGGCATTTATTTCATCATATGCAGTGTCTTATTATTTATTTAAGATTATGATGAACCCTATAAATTAGGACTATGATTTTAGGATTATGATGAGATCATATCAGTGAGACCTAAAATCTTAAAATTTTAATTTAAATATTCCTAATCGATGGGACATTGAGTTAGAGATCAATGTTTTTCGGTAACACTAGCACATTCTTTGTATGCTCAATTGAGAGGATTATTGATCTCACTATAACTTGTTTATGATACTAATACAAGAATGTGGGTGCTCATTAGAGAATGGGTTCACTGAATCGATCCAAATTGAGAATATCTAATGGAGTCTTATCTACATGTCAATAGATGGTTCTCATAGTGAAATTTATGCATGTAATCCTTTGACCTGAAACTACCATAGAATCTTATATATAAATCCATATTTTGGTTCATACTCATTCATGACTTAGTTATGTATGGGATGATCTGGATATGGTAGATTATATATATGAAGTTTGTGAGTAGGTTAACATAAAATCGATTACTCCTGGTAAGAGGAAATAGCATCCTACCTGCTTCAAACAAATAATGATTAAGGAAGACTTT
>QRFJ01001679.1:0-42165 GCA_006176705.1 Cocos nucifera | reverse complement strand
GTCTTAAATTTTTAACTCTTGAAAATATGAATTATCATTACCATTAACTCAAAAGATGTATCACAGACACTAAATACACATATTGATAGAAAATAACCCATTTTATTGATTATAGTCAAAATTATAATTTTGCCCCTAGAAATGTATTATAAGTGTCAGCCAATTCTAATTTTTAGGGCACATATATCTAACATATTAGACATGTACATTATCCTAATAGATTGTGATAAAACATAAATGCCACTTGTTAATTATCTATGCATTACCGTAATATCATTCATAATGATATCATAATAATTTTCTTTTATTGACAAACAATAACCATCCTAGGTCGAAAGTCCCAACAGATATTATGTTCATCATAAAAGATGGACAATAGTGATAATTACTTAAAACAACATGATTATTTTTGAAAAATAGCTTAAGAGTTTCTAATGCTAGGATTGGAACTTTACTTCCATCCCTAACATTAAAAAATATATCACCATTCTCAAACTTTCTACCAATTTGAAGTCCATGCAATGAATTACATATATGAAATGGACTCCTGGTATCTAATACCCAGGTAGATATATCACAAAGGAGAAATTGCAAGGTGTTGTCATATAACAGTCTTGACCAGCAACCACTCGCTGATTTCTCCTATTCAGCCTATTCAGGTCCAGAGGACCATTGCTCTTTGGGTCTGACTGATTAAGGATCAATGCTAGACTCCTCATTTTTAGGTTCTAAATGTTTGTCATTATCCAACAATGAATGGAGTGGACTTACACTAGCCATTCTATTTATCTGAAAGAAAAATATGAAACCTTATTAGTACTTAAACTAATTAACCCTAAAGACTCGGACTTTAGTCTAAAGGTCCTTCCACTATTTTTAACGAATTGGTAGCCTCTACCTCCAATTCGAGCAATTACACTAACTCCTTAGTAGGTATTAGAATCCACATAGACTACAAACAAGCCTAAGAAAATCTCTAGGTAAGTTGCATGCATCTACAGGTAGGTTCACAATCAATTGTTTCTCCAAATAATTCCCAATAATTAGGTTTTTTCCTAAAAGCCAATTCAGTAGGCTATGGCCTTCACTGAAAAGGTCTGGTTAGGTCTAACCATTATTATGATTGACCTTGGTGCATCAAACCAATGATAACTAGGCCCGAGGAAAGCTTTGGCTAATCTGATCATCATTAAGAGAGTGTAACCTAATCATCATTTGATGGATAATTCTAATATCTAGATGAACACCAGGTGTATGGCACCTCCAATGTCCAACTAAAAAATTAGACTCATTAAAATTCACCTTAATGGGAGGCTTTGACTCAGTTATCCCCATAATCTTATCATTTTAAGGATCTAATAATTTAGAGGATTTAATTTACTTGTGATTTGATATAGAAAGAATAGGACCATATTTCTCCCACAGACTTCACCAAGTCAAATCCTTCCACTGACTTCACCAAGTTAATAGGTTAGGACTTGGATCAATATAGGTCTGTGGGCACCTAATTCAGTCTTACTAAATTGAAATCAATCAAACTGATTCCTAGTGACATAAGTTAGCTCGAATCACCAAGTGATCTAATCCAATCCTAATTGACCATGTCAGCCAGGTAAGTGAGATTAGTGGAAGGGATATGCTATTAACTCATTAAAGATCAAATCAATGCGAGTAGCTACAAATTAAAAACCACTGGTCTAAATTACCAGACTTACCTTAGACACCAACCGGTTAATCAAGTTTAATCAGATCAACCTAATAATTATGGGCTAGACCACTTAGCCATCAGTTAAGTCCATCTTGGCCTCATTAACGACATGGACTCATTCAACTACAACTATTGAAGTTGCGTCTAGAGTGTCCTTGTCCTAATCTAAGTCAATACTTGATTAGATTTGATCAACTACTCTAGATTAATATATTCTTTAACTAACCTTAGGTCTAACCCAGTAATAGACCTAATTCATCAAACCCTTTAACCCACAGAATTATGGATTTGTCTTAGGAACCTTAATTTATAATTCTAGAACTTACTAGATAATACTTAATTCTTTTAATTAAGTTTTGGACTGATGGGTTGGGATTTAGCATTTTGAAAAATAATTTTTAGTTTTCGAAAGATTCTTTACAACCTAGCACTGTTTCACTAAATAGGTCAACTCATTTTAAAAATGGGTTGGCCTATTTCATAAACAAGCACTAGTTGTAGGTTTGTTTAATCAAAAATAGCGATCCAATAGCTTCAGCTAACTTCTCGATCAAGCCGGCTTAGATCCCATTCGAGTTGGCTCGAGTAGAAGCTGAGCTTAGCTCGATTCTTAAGACAACCAGTTTGAGTAGAAGAAGCTAGAAACCCAACATTTCATCAAGCTCACTTGGATCCCATCCAAGCTGGCTCGATCAAAAATAGCTGGATTTCTAAGATAGTGGCTCGAACAAAAGTCTAGAAGGCCAACATTCCATCAAGCTAGCTTGGATCCCATCCAAGCCAACCTGAACAAAAGCTAAGCCAGCCTAATTCCTGATTGAGCCGATTGGACAAGCAGTCTAAAGACCATTTCAGGCTGGCATGCTGGTCGAGCCGGCTCAATTCTTGAGATAGCTAGCTCGATCAGCGAATAGAACCTTCATAAGATTCTATTCAGGTTTAATCTAAACCTATGTACATTACATAAAAATCATGAAATATTTAGAACTAATCTAAACACTAATTAATGATGAAATTTAGATTAAAATCAATTCAAAACATATCATAAAAATTCATTAGATCATATCTAAAATTTTTATGGTCAATGTTATAGATCGCAACGTACCAGGACAAACTCTCCATTATAAGGGTAAACCTTATAATAGGACAACCTACGGTCCCTGTGATCAATGTGTTACACATTAAATCTTTCTAATTTACATAAAAACATGTTCAGCAACCTGTTGCTCTGATACCATTAGAAGAAAAAATCAGCAGGGTTCAAAGCATGCTTTTCGAAAATTTTTCAAAATATATATAGCAACAGAAGAAAAATTAATCTACATTAATTCAACACATTCTATGATCTAATCATAAAACCCTACTCAGGATCTTTGATATGTTAATATGCATTAGAAAAATAAAATGTAATCGATTAGCAAATCGCATTCATTGATCGATCTATGTTCAGAACATAGTACCTGTGCTTGTGTAGATGATCACCATAATCTGGATCCATCAAAAAATCACTTCCATATCACGCTGCAGCTGCACACATGTTCTATTAGATGTGTGCCCTAGAAGCTAGATTGGCTGACACTTATTAAATACTTTCTAGGGATATTTTCATAATTTTTACTTAAAATCAATTAAAGGGTTATTTATTCTATCACATTGTGTATTAAAGTGTCTGTGATACATTCATTGAGTTAATAGGTATGATAACACATATTCTCAAGAGTTGAGAATTTAAGAAATGAGTTATCATAATTAACTCAAAAATTATTTTTGATCGTAGGATCATCATGAGGATGGTGATTGATCTAAAAGATCAATGTACGATCACTTTCTTAGGATAGATAAGTCTTGAGTCTATGGTGTGGAGACACCGGAGTGAGAGTATTGGTACTCGTTAGAGAATAAGGGTACTAAGCATGACCACCTCGAGCAGTCATAAGGGAGCTTACCTTCTCATCAATGACTAGTTCGATGCTGTAGTGTGTGTCAAGTTCTTTGACCTGAGGAGCATCGACAATTCACCTTGAGGGTGTTATAGTTTGACTACACTATAACTCGATCTCCTAGCCATTCGAAATTCTAAGGTGTATGTTGGCTATTGCATGTTCATTGTAGGAATTGAATCACACCAAGATGGGATCTATCAACCTTAGTAGAGGAGTAGTCCTATGATGATCATAAGATCGAGTCCTAAAACCCAGGGCCATGGTAGTATGAAATAATAGAAAGGATGTTCTATTAGGATCTCACGTTGAACTCGAATCAAATGATTCATTCATATGATGGGTGTTGGGTTTGACGAGTTTACCTTAACCTTAATCCCATCGAGGCTCATGATAGAAGAACCCAATCACATAGGTAGCTGCACTGAGAGGTTCATTATTTAGTTTTGA
This sequence comes from Cocos nucifera, assembly GCA_006176705.1. Classification (NCBI taxonomy): domain Eukaryota; kingdom Viridiplantae; phylum Streptophyta; class Magnoliopsida; order Arecales; family Arecaceae; genus Cocos; species Cocos nucifera. Next base: position 38,067 of record QRFJ01001679.1, on the reverse strand, counting down.
TGGTTTGCCACCAAATTTGCTAGATGTCACTAGTAGATTTTGGGATCAATTAGAATTATCTTGATGATCGAGGATTCTAATTGGGTGAATCGAAAGAATTCTGATCCATCGAAAGGTATTTTGATGATGTCGATGTTAAAGATCATGACATGTCCCATTATCATATAGAACTGAACCTAACTGGGTGACACAAATAAGGGTTCGGATCTGAATGTCATCAATTGAGCAACTCAGTTTGATTGATTTGGATTAGATCAAATTAGATTCAAGAAAATCAAGCTAGCACATGATTGAGCCAAACATTCTTCTTCTATAGTCTTTCTGGATCATCTCGATTGAGCTAAATTGGATTTGGCTCATCCAGGAGCCTTGTATGGCTCTATCTTAGTTTGACTGAAACTTGGCCAGATCAGAAAAATCTTGTCCTAACCTAATCTAGGCTTGTCCTAATCTGTTGGATGGAAAAAGGACAAGACCTGCTAATTTCTGAAACTATTTGGATAAGGCTTATCCGAGAACTCTATAGGGATTTGTCCTAATCTAACTAGATCTTATCCTCGCCTGATCAAAACTTATCCTAAATCCCACAATATGGGAACAAGACAAGGATTGTCTTTGCTGGATTAGGGCTTATCCTAAAATCATGAGATGGAATTTGGACAAGCCTCTTCCAAAAATTCTAGATTGATTTTACTTGATCTAACTGGACTAAGACCTAGTCTGATCAAGACTTATTCTAACTTGGTTAGGACTTGACCTAATTTTATTGGATGGGACTTGAAAAATTTGTCCAAAATCCAATGAGATGGGAACAGGACAAGGGTCAAATGTTGACCTAGTATACAGGAAATAAGAGATATGGTGTGCGCCCCTTAGAATTTATCTGAGGGTGCATGTTCATATGGGATTTACATGAGGAAAAGAGGGTGCACATCCCCTTATGGAGTTTGCCCTTAGTGGATAAAGATAGAAGGAATTGGGGTTTATCCATTCAAAGTGTTTGAATGGGTCAAAGAAGTTTGAATTGTTCAAACTTCTAGGATAGATGTTATCTGCGCCAACTTCCTCTTATCCCAAGTTGTTCCATGCCATTTCCCTTTATTTTTGTGTGACAAAAATTTCAGAAAAGGGGTGCAGGGCGTGGAGATCATGGGAGAGTCCTTCTACTTATTGGCTTTGACCTATTCAAAGTCACATGCGAAGGAACTCTTGGTTTGGTTTATAAATAGGACCCTACGCAAGCTATTGTGCATAAAAAATTCTCTATGGCAAAGCCCTACCAAAATCACCATCTCCATGCCTCCCTCATCTAATCCTCTCCCTCTTCTCCATGCCCAAGAGTTGGGAAAAAGCTGCGAGTAATGATCAAGTCCCGTTTGCTTGAAAATCAGCGAGAGATGATGGTGTTCGTGAGACGAACGCTCGTGAGGCGAGCGCGCAGCCTTTGGAGTTCATTTTGAAGGCTCTATGGGAAGACATCAGATCTAATCTTTGAAGATCAGATCTAAGAGGAGATTTCCAAATCTGACCTGAGTGGATATTGGTAGAGGTCGGGCACGTGCATGGCTCAATTAGAACCTCAGATCAGTCATCAGATCATCACAACGGGCAAATAGTTTATCCGATTAGGTGATAACTATTATCACTATTTTTATTTTTATTTTACTTATAAATTTTAGATTAATCTAATCAAATCTATGATCTCTCAAATTTTATCAGATCATAAAAAAATTTTAAAATTATTTTGCTACAAATCTGATCCGATCAGATGCATCCTGCGGTAGGAAAAATCTGATTTGTTTTTCAATTGGTATTAGAGCTAGGTTGTTGCTTCCAGATCAATCTTTAGATTGATCTAATTTTTTTTTTTATGATCTAATTATTTGATTTTTAGATGTTACATAGGATGTAATCAAATCTGAAATCAAAAATTACATGTTTTATATATATAGGTTTGACATAAATAATTCATGTTCTAGTCTAGATCTGTTGTTCTATATCATGATAGTTTTCAAATATATTTTAAGTTAGATCTAATTTAATTTTTTATAATTTTATCATTTAAATTTTAGATGTTACATTAGGTGTAATCAGATCTAAAATATAAGGTCTAATTTAAAATTTTGATATATATGATATAGGCAGCATAAAGTCTAGACTAGATCTCTAGTTTAATCTCATAGTCTAAGATCAAAAATTTAATAAAATATTCATTTAATTTTTTAAAGATTATGTGATTAGATTAGTAAAGTTTTAGATATTATATGTGATATAATTAGATTTGAAAGGATGAGATGCATTTAAAAATTTTATATGTATGACATATGCAATGCATGTCTAGACTAGTTCCATAGATCTATACCATGAGTAGTCTAGATTAAATTTTTTTTTTTTGATGGAATCATTTAAAATTTTAATTTTAGACTTTATATCAAATGTAATCAGCTCTGAAATATAAATTTAAATGTTAAATTTGATACATGAGATGTATGCAAAATATATATAGATTAGATCTTAAATCATGTATCAGTTATATGCTTTAGATCTAATAGTTTTGTAGTATGGTTCATATTTTTGATTAAGACATTCCCCTTGGCCGTCTAGTCATAAGAGTAAGAAGGGTTTAAAGGCCCTCTCTTTCCATTCGATAGGGTGCTCTTATGGCGTGTAGGGGTGCTGCGCGTTTGCCTCTAATCAGAAATCGAAAATTTACTTTTCTGCAAAATTCTAGATCCTAAAACCCTAGGATTTTTATGATGGGAATGGTGTATAGGGCAAAAGCATGGATTTCAAAGAAAAAATATGAAATCAAATAAATCAAACCCAAACCTAAGAACCACCTTATTAGCAATTAAATCATATAACATGTATTTGTAATATAAAAGAAAGTTTTAGAACATACCTCTTATCGCTAAACCCTAAATTGATCCCTGATCATCGATAGCAGTCCGTCAGGGGTTCTACCAGGTGCCCACGTGTTCACCCTCTAATGTTGATCTATACAGAGACCTGATCAAGACACCAGCACATCTGATTTATATAATTAGAGTTCTAATAATAAGAACTTTAATTAAAAGGGCATGACCTTCTTTAGCCTTTATGTTACCTTCCTTGCCTCTCTATATCTATCTTTCTTTTTCATTGCCTTCTTAATTTTTCTTCCTAATCTCTTAGTTTTAAGATGACTACTTGTCCTTATAATGACAAGGTCTAGACAAGAGAAAGGAAGAAAGAAAATTAGACAAAAAGAAACTCTTGTAAGAAAGAAAGATAATGTTCACTACTCTCGGACTCTTGGTGTGCACCCTTATTTATAATATACGTAGGGGTGCCATCTAAATTTCTCACACCCTTCCCACATCAATATCTCATGCCCCATCATCAAATCTCACATCCCATCAGAATTTTGCATCATTTAAAATTACGTAGACTTAGTCCAAGAGGTGCCTTAAAATAGGACTCTTCGGACTAATTCTACGTAGTTTTTCTACGAAGAGTCACGATGCATAAATATATGGTGCCATAATTCAATGGTTTGGATCAGATTAGATGGCCATCTAATGGCCCTTAAAGGGACACCCATTCAGCAAGAAGGCATGGAGATATACTTTGAATAGTCAAAGTCCCAAGAGGCGTCAAGAAGGAGTGGGCGGCATGGAGTCCAAGGCAGCAAAGACTCTTAGGCGACAAAACATCCTGGGCGAAAAAAATAAAAGAAAAAGGAGTATTTCATCTATAGAAGGACTCTTCTATGCCCCATAATAGATGTCCATGCCAATTCAAAAAATATTTATGTGACAAAAATAAATTGAAAAAGATAAAGAAGGTAGGCGCCAAAAATCCTTTGCGCATGAAATACTTCCCATGCGCAAGAGAGAGACTCTCTAGCACATGGGATTTTGGTATGTGGCACCCAATGTTAAGCCCAATCAGTCTAGATTAATTCAATTCAAGACCAAATCCTATTTGGCTCAAATCGGATCTTAATTAGCCTAAATCGAAAGCCGATTCGAATCCAATTCGAATCTAGGTGCTAGGGTTTGCTACATATGCTAGCATGTTTATCTTGCAAACATGGTCTAATCCTATTAGACCCTTAATCAATTCTCTTTGTGTGTGACCCATTGAGTTTTACATCTGACCAGCAGTGAGTCTGGGTGTGTTTTGACCTAATCTGGTTAGAACTCAACCAAACCGATTTAGGTCAAAACTAGCCAACCTAATGTGACTTAATTTAGAATGCTTTCTAATTTAATAATCAAATTAAAATTTTAATTTTATCAAACCCACAAGACATGATTGACGTCTAGCAATGTATCATGACTACCAAAAAGATGTGAAACTTTTGACAAAAATACCAAAAATATCCTTCAGTGAAAATTACCATGCAACTAGATCCTTCGATCTCCTTACATCCTCAATATGACTCTGGGTATGAAAATATGTCAATCTCAATATCGTATTCATTTCTCTTTCAATCTTATGATAATGATTCATTTAATGAAACATTAGAAACCATTTGTAATTTTCATTATGCTTTGATCAAAGTCTTCCTTAATCATTATTTGTTTGAAGCAGGTACGATGCTATTTCCTCTTACCAGGAGTAATCGATTTTATGTTAACCTACTCACAAACTTCATATATATAATCTTCCATATCCAGATCATCCCATACATAACTAAGTCATGAATGAGTATGAACCAAAATATGGATTTATATATAAGATTCTATGGTAGTTTCAGGTCAAAGGATTACATGCATAAATTTCACTATGAGAACCATCTATTGACATGTAGATAAGACTCCATTAGATATTCTCAATTTGGATCGATTCGGTGAACCCATTCTCTAATGAGCACCCACATTCTTGTATTAGTATCATAAACAAGTTATAGTGAGATCAATAACCCTCTCAATTGAGCATACAAAGAATGTGCTAGTGTTACCGAAAAACATTGATCTTAACTCAATGTCCCATCGATTAGGAATATTTAAATTAAAATTTTAAGATTTTAGGTCTCACTGATATGATCTCATCATAATCCTAAAATCATAGTCCTAATTTATAGGGTTCATCATAATCTTAAATAAATAATAAGACACTGCATATGATGAAATAAATGCCTTTACATATTTTATTAAAATATGTCATTACATGACTTTGGAAGATAGAAAACAAACAGTCCATAAAATAAATTGGCTTGAGGGCATATTCCTTTCAATCTCCCACTTGCACTAAAGCCAATCACCCTTATATTTTAATCCCATACAATCAACGTGGTGATCAAACAGTTGCAGTGGTAAAGCCTTAGTGAATGGGTCTGCTATGTTGTTCTTTGTGTCAACTCGTTCTATGACTACATCATGTCTTTCAATAACTTCATGAATGAGATGGAAGCGTCTCAGAATGTGTTTGGATTTATGATTAGACCTTGGTTCCATTGCTTGAGCAATAGCTCTAGTATTATCACAGTAAAGTGGTACTGAATTCTCAATTTCAAGAATAACACCTAATTCAGTAATGAACTTCTTCATCCAGACAGCTTCCTTGGCGGCTTCACTTACAGCTATGTATTCTGCTTCAGTGGTTGAGTCAGCTACAGTTGGTTGCTTAGTACTCTTCCAACTCGCTGCTCCATCATTCAGAGTAAAGACATACCCTGAAATGGATTTGCTATCATCTGGCTCTGATTGAAAACTGAAATCAGAATATGCTTCTAGTTTAAGATCAGAACCACCATATACAAGAAAAATATCTTTAGTCCTTCATAAGTACTTAAAAATATTTTTCACAGCTTTCCAATGATCCTCTTCTAGATCAGCTTGAAATCTACTTGCAATGCCTAAAGCATAAGCAACATCAGGCCTTGTACATAATATGGCATACATTATTGATCCAACAGTCGAAGCATAAGGAATAGAACACATTCTATTTCTCTCTTCAGGTGTCTTTGGAGACATCTTTTTAGAGAGAAGTATGCCTTGACTCATGTCTAAATAACCTCTTTTACTCCCATCCATACTAAATCTTTTCAGTATTAAGTCAATGTACCTTGATTGGGACAAGCCTAGCATCCTCTTAGATCTATCTCTATAGATCTTTATTCCTAGTATATAGGATGCTTCTCCTAAATCTTTCATGGAAAACTTATTTGATAGCCATAATTTGACTGTTTGTAACATTAGGATATCATTCCCAATGAGGAGTATGTCATCTACATACAAAATCTAAGAAGACTATGGTTCTCCCACTAGTTTTCTTGTACACACATGGTTCATCCACATTCTTGATAAAACCAAACTCTTTTACTATTTCATCAAAATGGATGTTCCAACTTCCTTGATGCTTGCTTTAATCCATAAATGGATCTCTTAAGTTTGCATACCTGATTTGGTCTCTCATTTGACTCAAATCCTTCTGGCTGTGACATATAGACCTCCTCCTCAAGGAAACCATTAAGGAAGGCAGTCTTTACATCCATTTGCCATATTTCATAGTCGTGGTATGCTGCTATAGCAAGCATAATCCGAATAGATTTGAGCATGGCAACAGGTGAAAATGTTTCATCATAATCAATCCCCTATTTTTGCCTAAAACCCTTAGCCACCAATCTGGCCTTATAGGTTTCAATTTGACCATCAGCTCCAATCTTTTTCTTAAAAATCCATTTGCATCCAATAGGGTTTATATCCTCTGGTGCATCTACCAAAGTCCATACTTTGTTGGTGTGCATGGATTCCACTTTCGGATTGCATGGCAGCCAGCCATTTATAAGAGTCCTTACTTTTGATTGCTTCTGTATAGGTCAGAGATTCATCATTTTCAATGACTTGGGCTTCATTATTCTCAATAATGAAACCATACCTCACAGGTGTATTTCGTACTCTTTTAGACCTATGGATAGGAGTTATGTGTTTTGGTTCTTTTATATGATTATATGGTTGAGAAATTTCTATTTATTTTTCTTGAACTTCACTAAGTTCAATATTTCTGCCACTACCCTTTTCTAGGATAAATTCTTTTTCCATGAAAATGGCATGCCTACTTACAAATACCTTTTGTTTAGTAGGATGGTAGAATAAATATCCTATACTATTTCTAGGATATCCTATAAATAGACATCTGTCTGATCTAGCATCAAGTTTATGTCCAAAATTTCTTTTGACATATGCTGGACAACCCCATATCTTAAGATACTTAAGATTAGGTTTCTTACTTCTCCATATGTCATATGGAGTACTAGATATAGATTTAGAAGGTACTCTATTCAAGATGTAAATTGCAGTCTTTAGGGCATGATCCTAGAAGGAAATAGGTAAATCAGTGAAGCACATCATGGACCGTACCATATCTAATAAGGTATGATTTTTTCTTTCGACTACACCATTTAATTGCAGTGTATAAGGAGGTGTCCATTCAGAGAGAATTCCTTTAACTTTAAGATAGTGAAGAAACTCACTAGATAAGTATTCTCCTTTCCGATCAGATCGAAGGATTTTTATACATTGTTTAGTTTGTTTTTCGACCATACTTTGATACTCTTTAAATTTATCAAAGGCTTCTGATTTGTGTTTCATAAGATACACATATCCAAACCTAGATAAATCATCAGTGAATGTAATAAAATAAGAGTATCCTCCTCTAGCTTGAGTTGTCATAGGACCACATACATCCATATGTACAAGTCCTAATAACTCATTTGTCCTTTCTCTATGTCCACTAAATGGAATCTTGGTCATTTTACCCATGAGGCATGATTCACAAGTTCCCAATGATTCATAATCAAAAGGATCAAAGAACTTTTCTTTGTATAACTTGTTAATCCTAGCCTCACTAATATGACCTAATCGACAATGCCAAAGTAAAGTATTATTTATGTCATCTCTCTTACGTTTTCCATTTTTATCAATATGAAATATATTGTCATCCAAACATAGAGTCAACAAACCATTGCTAAATATGCCAAAATAAATATTTTCATTAGAATATTTGATCGAGCAATCTTTGCTTGTTACATTAAGACTATAACCTTGTTTTAATAACAAGGGTATAGATATAATATTTCTAATGATCTTAGGCATATAATAACAATTTGTAAGCTCTAAGATCTTTCCATAAGGTAACTTCAATATATTTGTCCCTACAGCTTCTAGTTGGAAAGACTCTCCTCCAGCGCCATAGAGCTTGAAGTCACCTTTCTTTAAACTCTTAATTTTCTGTAGCCCTTGCAAAGATTTGTAGATATGAAAACTGCAGTCGATATCTAATATCTAAGAATTTAAAATGGAAGAATTTAATGATAATCTAGTATGTATCTCGTACATACCTTTTGATGCATTATTTGCACCAAACTTCATGGTTGCAAGGTAAGCCTTGCAATTTCTCTTCCAATGACCTGCTTTACCATAGTGAAACTAGGTCGTCTATCCGAAGACCTTCATTCCCTTTTTCTTCTTATTTATACCATTTTTAGGGTTCAACCTTCTCTTTGAACCCTTTTTTCCTGCCTTCTTCTTGGAGATCCCATCCATAAGAAAAGGTGGAGCCTTATCTTTCTTGATATGGCTTTCTGCTGTCTTAAGCATATTTAACAGCTCAGACAATGAAGAATTTAGTTTGTTCATGTGATAGTTCATCACAAACTGAGAAAATGATTCTAGGAGTTATTGTAGGATCAAATCCTGACTTAACTCTCCATCCATAACAAAACCTAATTAACTTAATCGAGTGATTTGGTCAATTACCATCAAAATATGATTTTGTACGGATGTTCCTTCTATCATTCTTGCATGAAATAATTGCTTAGATATCTTATATCTAGTAGTCCTACTATGCTCTTTATAATGCTCATTTAGATTGAGCAATATGGATTGAGTGTCCATGCCATCATGCTACCTCTATAATTCATTATTCATAGAGGCAAGTATGATGCATTTGATAGTAAGGAAATCATTTTACCACATCTTGTATGTATCTTCATCTATGGCATCATTTTTTAATGGCTTAGGATCAGGGGTGTCAAGAATATAGGAGAGTTTTTCTTGACTGAGTACTATTTTAAGGTTTCTCAACCAGTCAACATAATTTTGATCAATCAATTTATTTGAATCCAAAATTGAATGTAATGAAAGTGAAGAAGCCATTTAATCTACATAATAAAGAACAATATATAAGCAAACAATTTATGATGACAAACATAATTAAATTAGGACTTTAATTTAATTATGTCTCCCACTAAAAAATCATAACCCTCTTATTGATTTTCTTAGTGAGAATAAGATCTTAATTCCTTATAAAAAGTCTTATGGTTGCACAACAAACCTATTATAAGTTCAAAGGTAGGAAACACTTTCCAATTGCATTTTATGCAACTCTCAAAAACTTTTACCTCTAAAACATGAATAGCCTTGTGTTAGCACAACAAACTTTAATATTTTAGTTTAAGTAGAACCCTTCATTTCTATACAGTCAAAAATGAAATATAACTACTTTTATGGTTACACAACAAAATAGTATATTCAAAATGCTGTAAGCATCTCAATGCACTAGATTAATACTACATCTTTTCCCATGATAGATCTTGTGGTTACACAATAGAACTAATATGGTTCTGGACATAATAAGAAACTAGTTTGAAGGAAGGCCTTAATATAGTGAATATAACATTAAGCATTTCAATCTGGAATTAAATTAATCAAATCAATCCAGATAAATGAGGAGAGAAATGGGAGCCCCCCCATTGCTTTCCTTAGACACCAACAAATTGGCCAGGTCAGACAATGGAACCAATTAAAAAATAATGTTCTCTTTACCAATCATGAACCATTTTTTCTAGACATCCGATTGATCAATTAGATATCCTGACTGATTCAGCTATAGATTAATTACATTACAACTTAATATAATTTTTTTTTATAAAGGGATTTAAATGGTCTCGATACATATTGATTTAAAACAAACTAAATGCATAATAGCATTAATTATGATAAAATTTATATATATCTATTAACATGTATAATTATTCTAGGACAACCATCATTATATAGTGAATATTTTTTCACTATATCAGGGCAACCTTTACAAAATAATATATACAACATAATCTCATTATGATAAGAAAAAGAATATGATCTCATCATATAAATAAAAACATGCTAAAAAATATTATATCATATTTTTTATTTATGCCATTATACTATAAGCAAAGCATTATATGATTTAACCTAATAAGGCTTGCTCTGATACCAATGATGGGAATGATGTACAGGGCGGAAGCATGGATTTCAAAGCAAAAATATGAAATCAAGTAAACCAAACCCAAATTCAAGGACCACCTTATTAGCAATTAAATCATATAACATGCATTTGTAATATAAAATAAAGTATTAGAACATACCTTTTATCGCTAAACCCTAAATTGTCCCTGATCATCGGTAGCAGTCCCTCAGGGGTTCCACTAGGTGCCCACGTGTTCACCCTCCAATGTTGATCCACATAGAGACTTGATCAAGACACCATCACCTCTGATTTATATAATTAGAGTTCTAATAATAAGAACATTAATTAAAAGGGCATGACCTTCTTTAGCCTTTATTTTACCTTCCTTGCCTCTCTATATCTATCTTTCTTTTTCTTTGTCTTCTTAATTTTCCTTCCTAATCTCTTAATCTTAAGATGACTACTTGCCCTTACAATGACAAGGTCTAGATAAGAGAAAAAAAGAAAGAAAATTGGACAAAAAGAAACTCTTGTAAGAAAGAAAGATAATGTTCACTACTCTCGGACTCTTGGTGTGCACCCTTATTTATAATGTACGTAGGGGTGCCATCTAAAATTCTCACACCCTTTCCACATCAATATCTCATGCCCCATCATCAAATCTCACACCCATCTAAATTTTGCACCATTTAAAATTATGTAGATTTAGTCCAAGAGGTGCCTTAAAATAGAAGGACTCTTCGGACTAATTCTACGTAGTTTTTCTACAAAGAGTCGCGATGCATAAATATATGGTGCCATAATTCAAAGATTTGGATCAGATTAGATGGCCATCTAATGGCCCTTAAATAGACATCCATTCAACAAGAAGGCATGGAGATATACTTTGAATAGTCAAAGTCCCAAGAGGCATCAAGAAGGAGTGGGCGGCATGGAGTCCAAGGCGGCAAAGACTCTTGGGCAACAAAACATCCTGGGCGAAAAAATTAAAAGAAAAAGGAGTATTTCATCTACAGAAGGACTCTTCTACACCCCAAAATAGATGTCCACACCAATTCAAGAAATATTTACATGACAAAAGAAAATGAAAAAAGTCAAAGAAGGTAGGCACCAACTAATTTCATTAGCCAAAAATCCTTTGCACATGAAATATTTCCCACGTGCAAGAGAGAGACTCTCTAGGCACATGGGATTCTAGTATGTGGCAAGCCAATCTGAAGCCCAATCTATCTAGATTAATCCAATTCAAGACCAAATCCTATTTGGCTCAAATCGGATCTTAATTAGCCTAAATCGGAAGCCGATTCGAATCCAATTCGAATCTAGGTGCTAGGGTTTGCTACATATGCTAGCATGTTTATCTTGCAAACATGGTCTAATCCTATTAGACCCTTAATCAATTCTCTTTGTGTGTGACCCATTGGGTTTCACATCTAACCAGCAGTGAATTTGGGTGTGTTTTGACCTAATCTGGTTAGAACTCAACCAAATCAATTTACGTCAAAACTAGCCAACCCAATGTGATTTAATTTAGAACACTTTCTAATTTAACAATCAAATTAAAATTTTAATTTGATCAAACCCACAAGACATGATTGACGTCTAGCAACGTATCATGACTACCCAGAAGATGTAAAATTTTTGATGAAAATACCAAAAATATTCTTCAGTGAAAATTACCATGCAACTAGATCCTTCGATCTTCCTACATCCTTAATATGACTCTGGGTATGGAAATATGTCAATCCCAATATCATATTCATTTCTCTTTCAATCTTATGATAATGATTCATTTAATGAAATATTAGAAACCATTTCTAATTTTCATCATGCTTTGATCAAAGTCTTCCTGTAATCATTATTTGTTTGAAGCAGATAGGATGCTATTTCCTCTTACTAGGAGTGATCGATTCCATGTTAACCAACTCACAAACTTCATATATATAATCTACCATATCCAGATCATTTTGTACATAACTAAGTCATGAATGAGTATGAACCAAAATATGGATTTATATATCAGATTCTATGGTAGTTTCAGGTCAAAGGATTACATGCACAAATTCCACTATGAGAACCATCTATTGATATGTAGACAAGACTCCATTAGATATTCTCGAATTGGATCGATTTAGTGAACTAATTCTCTAATGAGCACCCACATTCTTATATTAGTGTCATACACAAGTTATAGTGAGATATATAACCTTCTCAATCGAGCATACAAAGAATGTGCTAGTCTTGCCGAAAAGATATTGATCCCTAACTCAATGTCTCATCGATTAGGAATATTTAAATTAAGGTTTTAAGATTTTAGGTCTCACTGAAATGATCTCATCATAATCCTAAAACTAGAGCCCTAATTTATAGGGTTCATCATAATCTTAAATAAATAATAAGACACTGCATATGATGAAATAAATGTCTTTACATATTTTATTAAAATATGTCATTACATGAGTTTGGAAGATAAAAAACAAACTACCCATAAAATAAATTGACTTGAGGGCATATTCCTTTCATTTTATACATGTTTTGTTATTGAACCGTTGGACTTAATTAAGAATTAAGTTTATGAAATTAATTAGGTCTAAAATTATGAATTTTTAGATCTAAAACACCTTCATAAATCATGGGTTTAGGTGTGGGTAGCCCAATTAGGTCTAGCGATTGACCAAACTGAATCAAGAGTTAGTTAGGTGGGATCAAGAGTGCTTAGATTTGACTAATCTAATAGGATTAAGTCTGGATCAAGGTCGATTCATAGTCACATGTGGTCGATCAAGTTAAGATCTAATTTGGCTCCATGGTTCAAACTTGGATTGTAAGCTAACTCGATTAATTCTAGTCAGACAAGTCGGTGTCTAAGCTAAGTATGGCCAATACGACTAATGGTTTTTAATTGAAAGCTACTCGATTTGAATGTGTTCATGATGAGTTAATGGCATATTTCTTCCACTAATCTCACTTACCTGATCGATTGAGTTGATCCAATTCTGGTTTGAGGTGACTAACAATTTGAGCTAACCAATGCCACTAGGTTAGTCATAAATGTTATAACTAGCTGAGTCTATGAGACCAAATCAAATCTTCCTAAGAAAATATTAAATCCTAGGTCTTCCACCATTATAGATGTGCGGGCCATTCCTGAGGTTGATTATTTTCGGCTGGATATAGTGGTTCAGTTGTATCGAAAAAATGCAACCATGTCTATTAAGCATTGGATGCTACGAGTTGGAGGATGGGTTGGGCTGAATATTTCAGATACGGTGAGGGGCCCAATAAAAAATTCAATCTGTGCAAATGGTAGTTTAAACTTAACTAAGGAGTGGAGCAATATTCTGAGCATGGTGAGCTTGATAAGTATCATAAATTTACCAATAAAAGTATTAATTTATCAATTAGTTGATATTAATTTTTAAAAATTATTAATCAATTTATATATAATTTTTGAAAAATTCATATTTTTATTAATTAAAAAATTAATTAAAAAATAATAAAAATTAAAAAATAAAAAATAAAATTTTATTATCAATAGAAAGAGCTCATTTTTTTGATCACAACGAAATAAATTTCAAGTAAAACGGAGCTAAAACGGAAAAGATATGAATTTTTAAAGATATAAAATAAATAAAAATTAAATAAAAAAAGAAAATGGCTCAGCCGGCTCCGCAAGCCGAGCCACCAAGCCAAGCCAAGCCATCAAAGCCAACTCAGCCATTGAAGCCATCAGCCGGTCCACGATCCAGGCGTGGACCGCCAGCTCAGCAAAATTCCGGCGAATCAGAGATTGCCACGTGGTGGACCTAGACCCCTTAAAGGGTCTACAGAAATTTATCGCGGCTCACAAGGGTAATCTTAGTCATTTTCACTCGACAACAGAAGGCGCTGATTGGTTGCGGTGTGCGGTGCGGCCGGTCCACGCGGTCCATGGGAACAGTGATTGCGCGATCGGACGGATGTGGTTGTTTGCGGTCAGGATCGGACGGCTGTGGTTGCTTCCGAATTTTATTCAGCTACAAACATCACGCGGATCACCATCGGATGGCAGCGCTCGATCCAGGCGATGATCCGACGGTCCAGAAAGCTCCCGACGGTGATCAAGACTCTCCGAGGCGCATGATTTGCGGCCAGATTTCCTCGATCAAGCGCGATCCAACGGCCAGAATTTAATCCGACCCGATCTGAGCTTATCTGCATCCGATTTTGATGATTTTTGGACCGTTGGATTCCTGTTGAATGGCTGGATTTTATCAGATTTATCAGAGATCATATCAGAGCTATTTTGATTCAAATTTTACTCAAATTCTTTTATATTTTGATGATTACAAAGGCCATTAGTCCCATATTGCCTTTAGAAAAAATATCCAGCCCTCCTAGCTCTATAAAAAGGACCCCAGGCCATCCAAAAATCAATATCTCCGATCAAGGTGAAGCTTTGGTACAGGGCAAAGCCAGGCTATGGGTTAAAGGCTGCTTCGAAGCAACGGGTGCCGAGAAGAAGAGCCGAGCTTCTACACCATCTTTCTGCCAATGCCGATCCAAGATCAGAGATCAGGCTATTTTATTTTATTCTTTTTAAATTTTATGTATTTAAATTCTAAAATTTTAATTAATAAAAATTTTATTTTTGCATTTTAATTTCTTACTTTTTATTTTTATTGCAATTTAATTTCTGCACTTTAAATTATTGCTTTGCAAGTAGATGCTAAGATCTAACTAGTAGATCTTAGTACCAAGTTTAAATTCCTGCACCTTTTAATTTTTATCTTTTAATTTTCCGACTTCACTTTTGATTCCAAAAACTCAAATCCTTTTCTTTTTCTTTTCAAAAATCAAAGATTTCAAATCTAAAATACTACCTTCCCTGTGGATTCGACCCGACTCACTACTATCTACGCATTTTTAATTATTTTAAGAAGTCGGATTAAACTGATAAACACGGTGTCTTAATGACACGCGTCCATAAGTTTTTGGCACCATTTGAAATGAAAGATTTCTGGATATCAAAATAATTAGATAGTGGTGGCTATTGGGGAACAACACTAAAAATTTCAGAGTTTTGACCTATAAGAAGTTATAAAAAATTGGAAGCCTAATTTGTTTAAAAATGAAGTCCCTAAATAAATTGATTCAGTCAAATTACAAGTCTAACTAGAAACTTTGACTCTATATGGAAAAATGCCTGCATCAAAACCCCTAGCCCAAATCCTAGATACCCACAAGTTGACTAGACCAATTTATAAGGATTGGCTAAAGAACTTCAAAAATGTTTTGGGTTCGAAAAAAGTTGACCTATGTATTGGACCAAAACCTCCCCTATACTAGCCCATCCAACTGCTGATCAGAGAACGTCTCATGAGAAGTGGTCTGATGATCATAAAAAAGTAAGATGCCACATGTTAGACTCAATGTCACATGAATTGCAGCACCAACATGAAGACATTAGGACTGCTCGCCAAATGTTGGCACACCTACAATAGTTGTTTGGTAATCAAAGTTGTGCAGCATGTTATCAAGTCTCGAAGAGACATTTTAAGGTGCAAATGCGTGATTGGCGGTTGGTCCAAGATTATTGCTTGGTAATGATCAAGGACCTAAAAAGCTTAAGAAGCTTAGCATCTTGATGGACAAGGAACTACAGATTGATGTGATCCTATAGTCCTTGATTGATTCGTAAGGGCAGTTCATTATGAACTTCCATATGAATAAGCTCCAGTGCACCTTGGCCGAGTTAATAAATATGCTAGTTACTACTGAGCAAACTTTGAAGGTTTCAAAAGGCTCAGTTCTAGCTATGGAGTAGACTTCTTCCAAGAGAAAGTCTTTTGAAAAAAAGAAGAAGTCTGTGAAGAAGCAAAAAATAGAAGGAGAAAAGAAGGGCAAGCCAAAGAAGAAGGCCATGGAGAAGGAAAAGTATTTACACTGCAACTTCGATGGCCATTGAAAGCGGGACTGCCCTGTGTACTTGGCCAGTCTGAAGAACAAGTAGGAAGAAGGACCTTCTAAAGGAATGCTCGTCATTGAGTCTGTCGAGCAAAATGTGAATGCCATAAGATCAAAATGATCTAGAGATAGTATTAATAAAAGATATCTATGGCACCATTAGGCTAGGTCATATAGCTGAAGATACGATTAACAAATTAGAAAAATTCAAACTAATGGATTCATTGACTTTCGAGTCATATCCAATTTGTGAATCTTTCCTTCAAGACAAAATGACCAAGCTTCCTTTTGTGGGACATGGGAAAGGGCCACACACCTACTTGTCCTAGTACATATAGATGTGTGTGGCCCATTCGATCTACTGGCCATAGGTAATTATGACTATTTTATTTTCTTTACTGATAATCTCTCTCAGTATGGATATGTGTACTTGATACGATACTAGTCTTAAGCCATTGAAAAGTTTAAGAAATTCAGACACGAAGTAGAAAAGCAAATTAAAAAGTCCATTAAGATTCTTTGATCAGATCGAGGAGATGAATACCTTAGTTAGGAATTTTTGGACTATCTCAAGGATAATGTATAGTCTCATAATGGACTTCGCTTGGAATGCCTCAACTTAATGAGATTTTAGAATGGAGAAATCGGATCCTATTAGATGTGGCCTGATCCATGATGTGCTTCACGGATCTTCCTAAGTTTTTTTAGAAACATAGTTTAATAGGATATTATCTAAAATCATTCCTACCACTGCATATAAGATATGGCATGGTAAGAAGCTAAGCTTGAGTCATCTCAAAATTGGGGTTGTCCGGTGGCAGACAAGTTAGAGTCTATGTCTCTTAGAGCTCGAATTATTGGATATCCTAAAGAGTTATTAGGATATTACTTCTATCTTTTGGAAGACCATAATATAATTGTGGGTTGACACACCATTTTTTTTGAAAAATAGCTTATTCAAGATAGTGACATCGGATGATAGATTAGGCTCGAGGAGAATGTCTCCAAAGAGC
The DNA here is from genome assembly GCA_006176705.1 of Cocos nucifera. Lineage (NCBI taxonomy): Eukaryota > Viridiplantae > Streptophyta > Magnoliopsida > Arecales > Arecaceae > Cocos > Cocos nucifera. The sequence goes on along the minus strand of QRFJ01001679.1, from coordinate 20,887 downwards.
AAAAATCCAAAAAATCTGAGGAACTCAGTTAGTATGAGCCAATCCATAATTCACTACTTCCTCCACCATGTAGGTCAAATAGGATTTTCCATCCTCCTGAAGGTACCTGAAGGTACTTAGGTACTATCTTAGAGGTTGTAGAGAAAATATTTCTCATGGGAAATGGATTCATAGTGATGATCCTAGATCCTATAACAAGGCAATATCAGATATCGACTCCGAGAATTAGTAAGAGGCAATGAAGTCAAAGATTGACTTGATGCACTCAAACTAAATCTGGATCTTGGTAGATCCACCAAAAGGTATAGTACCTATTGGGTATAAATGGATCTTGAAGAGAAAGATATATGAAAATGGGAAAGTAGAGACATTCAAAGCTATGCTAGTGGCGAAAGGGTATCAGGTTATCTTCTCATCAGTGGCCATCCATCCGCACATTGCTTGCCATTGTAGTATACTTCAAATATAAAATATAATAGATGGATGTGATAATGGAGTTCATAATTGTATATCTTGAGAAAGATATTTATGGAGTAGCCGTTTTATTTTCACATCCAGTGATGGTCATCATGAAGGTCAACAAGCTGCAAAGGTTCATCTATGGACTTAAGCAAGCATCTTGGAGTTGGAATGCTTGATGTAATCAAATCATTTAATTTCATTTAGAATGAGGACAAATCAAGTATGTTCAAGAAGGTTAGTGGGAGCACGATTGTCTTTCTCGTATTGTACATGGATGACATCCTCCTAATTGAAAATGATATTCTCATGCTGACATATGTCAAAATTGAAGGGAAAATCCTGATTTCCCGGTCCAGGTTCGTCCAGATCTGATTAGATCAAGAGATATATTTCAAAAATTTTCTCTTGATCTCAATCAGATCTTGATATGTTTCAGATCTGATTATTATTATTTTAATAAATAAAATAAAATAAGATAAATTAAATCTAATTTAATTTACCTGATTTGGGTAATCCTATTACCCTGTAGATGATCCTGATTGCAGCGGAAGGTTCTGGATCTTAGCCATGCAAGCGCCTGGCCTCTACCGGTATCCACTCGGGTTGGATCTGGAGAACCTCTTCTTCTCTATCACACCTCCAAAAATCAGATCTGGATCTGATTTGGAGGATCTTCAAAACTCTTTTGAAGATCTGCAGTCGTCCTTTTGCAGCAGCGCAGCCTTCTTGCTTTTGATCGCCTTTCCTTGATCTGAATCGCACCAAACTAAGTCCAAAACACTTTTGGACGTGGAGAGCAAGGGGAGAAGAGAGTATGGCATGGAGAAGGAGGGGAGAGGCAGCCTTGGGGCATGGGGAAATCTCTATTGAATTCACTTTTACTTTGATTAGGGTTGGGCGCAGGGTCTTATTTATAGACTAAGCGTGATCCAACTCCTCTTCCTCTCAACCAATCACAACCCTTTGTGAAATCAGATCTAAATCTGATTGGTTGGAATAGAGACCCCTGGATTCCTCCTTAGAGGGCGCCTAAGACCAGTCAAACTGGATTCTTAGTAGAACTCTGATTGGAATCCAAAAGGGAGGTGGAGTCCTTGTCCAACAAGGACTCCTAGGCGCCTCCTACTTGGGCTCACGCCACCCTTGGCGTGCGCCCTTCTCCTTGCCAGGTTCTGGCAGGGGGACAGGCCCCCACCAGCTCTCCAATAGGTGCATGACATGTGGTCAAAAGTCAAAGTATCAATGGTCAACATTTGACCAGTCAAAGGTAGACTTTTGACCAAAGTCAAAGAACAAGAAATGGCAAGGTGACCAAAAATGGCAGGTAATGTCTTACAAATAAGACAACCTATTCTGACTTGGACAACCTCCAGTCAGACCATATGAAGGCCTCTGATTGAGCACAAACTCCTTTGGCTCAGTCAGGACAACTTATTTATGATAGTAAAAGAAGAACGTTAGGTTCAATCGAGTGCTAGCACGATTTCCTTGAACCTAATTGAATCTCATTCAGATCAATTGAACTAGATCAGTTCAATTGATGATCACCAGATTCAAACCCTTGTTTGTGTGACCCAGTTAGGTTCAGTTCTGTATGGTAATGGGATATGTCATGATCTCTATCATCGACATCATCGAAACTCCTTTCGATGGATCAGAACTCTTCTGATTCGAACAGCTAGAATGATCGATCATCTAAATCATTCTAATTGCTCCCAAAATCCACCAGTGACACCTAGCAGTATATGGTGGCAACCCATCAGAGCTGAATGCGAACCTCTTGGTGCAGCTACCTGTGTGATTCAAGTTCTTCTATCTTGAGCCCCGATCAGATTAGGGTTAAGGTGAACTCGTCAAACCCTAGTCTCTGTCATATGATGTAATCATTCGATTCAAGTCCAATGTGAAAATCTAAATAGAAACTCTTTCTATTATTTCACTCTGCCATGGCCATGGATTTCTGGACTTGATTCTCATGATCATCATAGGGCTGCTCCTCTACCACCGAGGTAGATAGATTCCATCTTGATGCAATCCAGTTCCTACAATGAACATGCTATAGCCAACATACACCTCAGGGTTCCATATGGCTAGGAGATCGAGTAATGGTGTAGTCAAACTATAACACCCTCAAGGTGAACTGTCGATGCATCTCAGGTCAAAGAACCAGACACACTACTGCAGCATCGAGTCAGTCATTGACGAGAAGGTAGACTTCCTAATGACTACTCGAGGTGGTCACGCTCAGTGCCCTCGTTCTCTAACGAGTACCTGTACTCTCGCTCCGGTGTCTCCACACCGTAGACTCAAGACTCATCTACTAAAGAGAAGCGATCGTACACCAACCTTCCAGATCAATCACCATCCTCGTGATGATCCTATGGTCGGGAGCATTTTATGAGTTAATAATGATTATTCATGTCTTAAATTTTCAACTCTTGAAAATATGAATTATCATTACCATTAACTCAAAGGATGTATCACAGACACTAAATACACATATGTGATAGAAAATAACCCATTTTATTGATTATAGTCAAAATTATAATTTTGCCCCTAGAAGTGTATTACAAGTGTCAGCCAATTCTGGCTTCTAGGGCACATATATCTAACAATCTCCCACTTGTCCTAAAGCCAATTGGCTACAAGTCTAAGTCCCATCTTCTCAAGGTGGGCTTCGATCTTCTGCTGCCCAACGGCTTTGTAAGTGGGTCTGCCACATTATCTGTGGAGTTGACTCTCTTGACCTCAACGTAACCTTTCTCAAGGTAATCGCGGATGAGGTGGTATCACCGTTTGCTTGGAACTCTTCCAGCAGAAACAGTCTGCCAGATGTCGACTTTCGATCATCTATATCGGACATGAAATCCGAGTCTGTGTATCCCTGGACTTGGAGTTCTCCGTTACCAAAGACCAACATCATATCCTTAGTTCTTCTCAAGTACTTAAGGATACATTTCACAGAAGTCCAGTGTTCTTCACCTGGATTTGACTGATATCTGCTTGTGACACTCACAGCATGGGCTATATCAGGTCGTGTACATAGCATGGCATACATGAGGCTCCCTATTGCAGAAGCATAAGGGATCTTGCTCATGCATTCTATTTCCTCAGGTGTGCTGGGCACATCTTCTTGGAAAGATGAATACCATGTCTGAAGGGTATTAATCCCCTCTTAGAGTTTTCCATACTAAACCTCTTTAGTACTTCTCTATGTACATCTTCTGTGAAAGTCCTAGCATCCTATTCGGTCTATCCCTATAGACCTTAATTCCTAGAATAAAGGATGCTTCACCTAGGTCTTTCATGGAGAATTCCTTGGACAACCACATCTTGACTGATGTCAACATGGGAATATCATTCCCAATAAGGAGGATGTCATCCACGTACAATACGAGGAAGACAACAGCGCTCCCACTGACCCTTTTGAAAACACATGGTTCCTCTTCATTTTTGATGAAACCAAACTTTTTGATCACATCATTGAAATGAGTGTTCCAGCTCCGAGATGCTTGCTTAAGTCCATATATGGACCTTTGCAGCTTGCAAACCTTGTGATCAGTATCACTGGATGTGAAACCTAGCGGCTGTTCCATATAGATATCTTCCTCAAGATATCCATTTAGGAATGCCGTTTTCACGTCCATTTGCCATATTTCATAATCGAAATAGGCTGCAACAGCAAGCAATGTGCGGATGGATTTTAGCATAGCTACTGGGGAAAAGGTATCCTGATAGTCAATGCCTTCACGTTGACTATAACCTTTTGCCACTAGTCTAGCCTTGAATGTCTCCACATTCCCATCTGCACCAATCTTTCTCTTGAAGATCCATTTACACCCAATAGGTACTATACCTTCTGGTGGATCTACCAAGGTCCAGACTTGGTTTGAGTGCATCGAGTCAATTTCTGACTGCATTGCCTCTAGCCATTTCTCGGAGTCGATATCTGATATCGCCTCGTTGTAGGTTTTGGGATCATCACCATGAGCACCATTACCTATGAGGAACATTTCCTCTACATCCTCTGAAATAATACCTAAGTATCTTTCAGGGGGACGGGAAACTCTTTCCGATCTACGAGGTGGAGGAGGTAGTGTTCTTATTGGCTCAACCTGATTTGGTTCCACTTGGTCCTTAGCTCGTTCTGCTTGTGAGACTTTCTCATCAAGCTTGATCTGCTTTCCAATGCCGCTATCTTGAATAAACTATTTTTCAAGAAAGATGGCATGTCGACTCACAATCACATTGTGGTCTTCTGGAATGTAGAAATAGTATCCTAATGACTCTTTAGGATATCCTATGAATCGAGCTCTAAAGGACCTAAACTCTAACTTGTCCGCTTGTTGTCTTTTGACATGAGCCGGACAACCCCAAATTCTGAGATGACTCAGACTTGGTTTCTTACCGTGCCATATCTCATACGGTGTGGTAGGAACGGTTTTAGAGGGAACCCTATTCAGTAGATAGATTGAAGTTAATAATGAATGTCCCCAAAGAAAATCTGGGAGGTCTGTGAAGCTCATCATGGATCGAACCATATCCAATAGAGTCCGATTTCTCCGTTCTGAAACCCCGTTGAGTTGAGGTGTTCCTGGTGGAGTCCATTGAGAGACTATGCCATTTTCCTTAAGATAGTCTAGGAATTCCCGGCTAAGGTATTCACCTCCTCGATCTGATCGAAGAACCTTAATGGGTTTTCCAGTTTGTTTTTCTACTTCATGTCTGAATTCTTTGAACTTTTCAAAAGCTTCAGACTTATGTCTCATAAGATACACATACCCATACCTAGACAGATCATCGGTAAAGGTAATGAAGTAGACAAAATTGCCTCTAGCCGGCACATCGAAATGGGCCGCACACATCAGTATGTACTAGGGCAAGGAGATCTGTGGCCCTCTCCCCATGTCCAACAAAAGGGAGTTTAGTCATTTTGCCTTGAAGACAAGATTCACAAGTTGGATATGACTCAAAAGTCAATGGACTCAATAGCCCATTTTTCTCCAATTTGTTAATCCTATCTTCTGCTATATGACCTAATCTCAGGTGCCATAGATATCTGTCGTTTGGACTATCCCTAGGTCGTTTGGCATTCACGTTTTGCTCGAATAATGAGCATACCTCCAGAAGGACCTTCCTTCTTGTTCTTTAGGGTGGCCAGGTAAGTAGGGCAGTTCCGCTTCCAATGGCCGTCGCTGTTGCAATGGAAACACTTTCCTTTGCCATCGACCTTTTTCTTCGGTTCTGCCTTCTTCTTCTTTGATCCTTCTACCTTTTGCTTTTTCACAGACTTTTTTTTCTTTCCATAAGACTTTCTTTTGGAAGAAGTCCGTTCCATAGCAAGAACTGAGCCTTTAGAACCTTTCATAGAAAGCTCAGCGGTAACCAGCATATTCATCAACTCGGCCAAGGAATTTTGAAGTTTATGCATGTGGTAATTCATGATGAATTGCCCATATGCATCAGTCAAGGATTGCAGAATAATATCGTTCTGCAGATCCAAGTCCAACTTCACACCGAGCTTCTCAAGCTCTTCCATGTCCTTGATCATTGTCAGACAGTGATCTTGGACTGACTGCCCATCACGCATCTTAGCCTTAAAAAGTCATTTTGTGACTTGATATTTGGCTGCGCGACTCTGTTCACCAAACATCTCCTGCAGGTGAGCCAACATTTGGCGAGCAGTCCCGATATCTTCATGTTGGCGCTGGAGCTCATCAGACATCGAGCCCAACATGTAGTATCTGGCCTTATTGTCTTCGTCAATCCATTTTTCCAGAGACGCTCTCTGTTCAGTGGATGGACGAGCTGGTAAGGTGGGAGGGTCCTGGTCCAAAACATGTGTTAACTTCTCTGAACCCAAAATAATTTTGTAGTTCCTGAGCCAATCTTTATAATTGGGTCCAGTCAGTCTATGTGTGTCTAGGATACGTGCCAGTGGGTTGGACGCAGACATTTTCCTGTAGAGAGTCAAAGATTCTAGTTAGATACTGTAATTTTGACTTGACCAATTTGTTTAGGGATTTTATTTTTAAACAAATTAGCTCCCACTATTTTCTCGGATCCCTACACTCCCTCTGTAGAGATGCGAAAATCTCCACGATTGATGATTTCTAGTGGGTGGTGCGGTCTCACCAACTGACTCATCACCTCACCTAACAGTTATTGGTGATGGGTTAGCCAATGAGTGAACAACTCTTGTTCAATGATTCTCTAATCATGGTGCACCCAAACTTGGTCTCTAATTCATGAATCTCACCGTATCCGGAATATTGATCCACTCCTTAGTTAAGTCAGACCCACCATTTGCATAGACTGGGTTCCTAATTGGGTCTCTCACCGTATCCGGAATATATTGAGCCCAACTCATCCTCCAGCCCATAGCATCCAATGCCTAATAGACATGGTTGCGTCTTCCCGGTGCAACTGAGCCACTGTATCCAGCCGAGAACAATCAACCCCGGGAAGGGCCCGCACATCTACAATGGTGGAAGACCTCGGACTTAATCTTTTCTTAGGGAGAATTGATTCAGGTCTCATTAAACTAGACTTGGCTTAGTCATAACAATTATGACTAACCTAGTGGCATGGGTCAGCTCGGATTATTGACCACCTCAGATCAGAACTGTGTCAACAGATATGGCCAGGTAAGTGAGATCCGGTGGAAGGAATATGCCGTTAACTCGCACAAGAACGCATTCAGGTCGAGTAGCTTCCAATTAAAAACCAGTCGGTCGTCTGTGCCAAACTTACCTTAGACACCAAATTATTTGAGTCAGAACCAATTGGGTTAGCCTACAATCCAGACTCTAACCTCTGAGCCTAATTAGGTCTTGCTTGATCGTGACTCGATCTTGACCCAGACTTAATCCTATTAGGCTGGTCAATTTAAGCATTGTTGATCCCATCTAACCAACTCTTGATTCGGTTTGATCAACCGCTTAGACCTAATTGAGCTACCCAAGCCCGAACCCAGTATTATGAATATGTCTTAGATCTGAAATTCTCAATTTTAGACCTAATTAATATTTCCATAAACTTAATTCTTAATTAAGTTGGGTTCATAAACAAAATATGCACAATAAATCCTAGGGTTTCAGGATCTAGGGTTTTGCAGAAAGTAAGTTTTGGGTTTCTGATTAAGGACGAACACGCAGCACCCCTACACGTCATAAGAACACCCCATCGAATGGGAAGAGAGGGCCTTTAAACCCTTCTTCGTTCTTATGACCGGACGGCCAAGAGGAACGCCTTAATCAGGAACATGTAAATCTACAAAACAGTTATAGATCTATATCATATATCTCATATACAAATTTAGATCTAATCAAGGCATATTTTGCATACATCTCATGTATCAAATCATGCATGTTTTCAGATCTAAATTATCTCATAATAATCTAAAAAATTAGATTTAAATTGATCTAATCAAAATAAATTCTAATCTAGACAATTATGTAGAACTATTCTACAACTAGTCTAGTCATGCATCTATCATATCTCATATGATATTTAAAATTAAATAATTTTTATTTGCTGTTTATCAGATGTTATTATAACACTTATAATATCAGAAAATAGTAAATAAGAAGATCTAAAATATGATTTAATCAGATTAAATCAAAGACATGCAAAACTATTCTATAGAACTATTCTATTCTAGAACTAGTCATGCATATCTTCATGTAATCTTAGATCCAAATCATTTAATTTTAATTTTTTCTGATTTCAGATCTGATCACATCTCATGTGACATCTGAAATCACTTTATTTTTAATTAAAATAAAATTAAAATCAGATCTAAACAATTTTAGAACCATGGCTCTGATACCAGTTGAAGGAAAAAATCCTGATTTCCCGGTCCAGGTTCGTCCAGATCTGATTAGATCAAGAGATATATTTCAAAAAATTTTTCTCTTGATCTCAATCAGATCTTGATATGTTTCAGATCTGATTCTTATTATTTTAATAAATAAAATAAAATAAGATAAATTAAATCAAATTTAATTTACCTGATTTGGGTAATCCTATTACCCTGTAGATGATCCTGATTGCAGCGGAAGGTTCTGGATCTTAGCCACGCAAGCGCCTGGCCTCTACCGGTATCCACTCGGGTTGGATCTGGAGAACCTCTTCTTCTCTATCACACCTCCAAAAATCAGATCTGGATCTGATCTGGAGGATCTTCAAAACTCTTTTGAAGATCTGCAGTCGTCCTTTTGCAGCAGCGCAGCCTTCTTGCTTTTGATCGCCTTTCCTTGATCTGAATCGCACCAAACTAAGTCCAAAACACTTTTGGACGTGGAGAGCAAGGGGAGAAGAGAGTATGGCGTGGAGAAGGAGGGGAGAGGCAGCCTTGGACGTGGAAAATCTCTATTGAATTCACTTTTACTTTGGATTAGGGTTGGGCGCAGGGTCTTATTTATAGACTAAGCGTGATCCAACTCCTCTTCCTCTCAACCAATCACAACCCTTTGTGAAATCAGATCTAAATCTGATTGGTTGAAATAGAGACCCCTGGATTCCTCCTTAGAGGGCGCCTAAGACCAGTCAAACTGGATTCTTAGTAGAACTCTGATTGGAATCCAAAAGGGAGGTGGAGTCCTTGTCCAACAAGGACTCCTAGGCGCCTCCTACTTGGGCTCACGCCACCCTTGGCGTGCGCCCTTCTCCTTGCCAGGTTCTGGCAGGGGGACAGGCCCCCACCAGCTCTCCAATAGGTGCATGACATGTGGTCAAAAGTCAAAGGATCAATGGTCAACGTTTGACCAGTCAAAGGTAGACTTTTGACCAAAGTCAAAGAACAAGAAATGGCAGGTGACCAAAAATGGCAGGTAATGTCTTACAAATAAGACAACCTATTCTGACTTGGACAACCTCCAGTCAGACCATATGAAGGCCTCTGATTGAGCACAAACTCCTTTGGCTCAGTCAGGACAACTTATTTATGATAGTAAAAGAAGAACGTTAGGTTCAATCGAGTGCTAGCACGATTTCCTTGAACCTAATTGAATCTCATTCAGATCAATTGAACTAGATCAGTTCAATTGATGATCACCAGATTCAAACCCTTGTTTGTGTGACCCAGTTAGGTTCAGTTCTGTATGGTAATGGGATATGTCATGATCTCTATCATAGACATCATCGAAACTCCTTTCGATGGATCAGAACTCTTCTGATTCGAACAGCTAGAATGATCGATCATCTAAATCATTCTAATTGCTCCCAAAATCCACCAGTGACACCTAGCAGTATATGGTGGCAACCCATCAGAGCTGAATGCGAACCTCTTGGTGCAGCTACCTGTGTGATTCAAGTTCTTCTATCTTGAGCCCCGATCAGATTAGGGTTAAGGTGAACTCGTCAAACCCTAGTCTCTGTCATATGATGTAATCATTCGATTCAAGTCCAATGTGAAAATCTAAATAGAAACTCTTTCTATTATTTCACTCTACCATGGCCATGGATTTCTGGACTTGATTCTCATGATCATCATAGGGCTGCTCCTCTACCACCGAGGTAGATAGATCCCATCTTGATGCAATCCAGTTCCTACAATGAACATGCTATAGCCAACATACACCTCAGGGTTCCATATGGCTAGGAGACCGAGTAATGGTGTAGTCAAACTATAACACCCTCAAGGTGAACTGCCGATGCATCTCAGGTCAAAGAACCAGACACACTACTGCAGCATCGAGTCAGTCATTGACGAGAAGGTAGACTTCCTAATGACTACTCGAGGTGGTCACGCTCAGTGCCCTCGTTCTCTAACGAGTACCTGTACTCTCGCTCCGGTGTCTCCACACCGTAGACTCAAGACTCATCTACTAAAGAGAAGCGATCGTACACCAACCTTCCGGATCAATCACCATCCTCGTGATGATCCTATGGTCGGGAGCTGTTTATGAGTTAATAATGATTATTCATGTCTTAAATTTTCAACTCTTGAAAATATGAATTATCATTACCATTAACTCAAAGGATGTATCACAGACACTAAATACACATGTGTGATAGAAAATAACCCATTTCATTAATTATAGTCAAAATTATAATTTTGCCCCTAGAAGTGTATTACAAGTGTCAGCCAATTCTGGCTTCTAGGGCACATATATCTAACAAAAATATGGTTATCTAAGAAATTTTCTATGACAGACCTAGGTAAGGCATCCTTCATTTTTGTTTTTAAGGTCTATAGAGATAGAGTGAAAAGGATGCAGGGTCTTTCACATAGAGGATGTACTAAAGAGGTTCAGCATGGTGAACTCTAGATCTAGGGGTATGCAGACTCAAATTTTATATCTGACATAGATGATCGAAAGTCAACATCTAAATATTTATTCCTATGCTCTGGTGGTACTATAAGTTAGAAGAGTTCCAAGAAGATGGTTCCACCTCATCCATGATTACCTCAAGAAGGAATACATTGTGGTCAAGAGAGTCGACTCTACAGACAATATAGTTAACCCACTAACTAAGCTTTTAGGCAAGCTGAAGTTCCAAGTCCACCTTGAGAAGATGGGACTTAGATTTACAGCCATTTAGCTTTAGGTCAAGTAGGAGTTTGTTAGATGTATGCCCTAAAAGCCAGATTGGCTAACACTTGTTAAATACTTTATAGGAATATTTTCATAATTTTTACTTAAAATAAATTAAAGAATTATTTATTCCATCATATTATGTATTAACGTGTCTGTGATACATCCATTGAGTTAATAGGCATGATAACACATATTCTCAAGAGTTAAGAATTTAAGGTATGAGTTATCATAATTAACTCATAAATTGCTCTCGATCATAGGATCATCATGAGGATGGTGATTGATCCAGAAGATCAGTGTACAATCACTTTCTTAGGATAGATGAGTCTTGAGTCTACGATGTGGAGACACTGAAATGAGAGTACAGGTACTTGTTAGAGACCAAGAGCACTGAGCGTGACTAGCTCAAGCAATTATAAGGGAGCCAACCTTCTCGTCGATGACTAGCTCGATGCAGTAGCAAGTGTCTAGTTCTTTGATCTGAGGTGCATCGGCAATTCATCTTGAGGGTGTTATAGTTTGACTACACCATAACTCGATTTCCTAGCCATTCAAATTTCTGAGGTGTATGTTGGCTATAGCATGTTAATTGTAGGAATTAGATTGCACCAAGATGGGATTTATCAACCTTAATAGAGGAGGACTAGTCTTATGATAATCATAAGATCGAGTACTAAAACCCATGGCCATGGTAGTATGAAATAATGGAAAGGAGTTTCTATTAGGATTTCATATCAGACTCGAATCGAATGGTTTATTCATATCACCGGTGTTGGGTTTGATGAGTTTACCTTAACCCCAATCCCATCGAGACTCATGATAGAAGAACCCAATCACATAGATAGCTACATCGAGAGGTTTGCTATTCGATTTTTATAGATTGCCACCATATGCTGCTAGATGCCACTAGTAGATTTTGGGATCAATTAGAATTATCTTGGTGATCGATGATTCTAATTGGATGAATCAGAAGAGTTCTGATCCATCGAAAGGTATTTTGATGATGTTGATGATAGAGATCATGACATGTCCCATTACCATATAAAGCTGAACCTAACTGGATCACACAAATAAGGGTTTGGATTTGGAGATAATCAATTAAGCTAACCCAGTTCAATTGACTTGGATTAGATTTAATTAGGTTCAAGAAAATCATGCTAGCACATGATTGAGCCTAACATTCTTCTTCTGTAGTCTTTCTGGAATGTCTCAATTTAGCCAAATTAGATTTGGCTCATCCAGAAGTCTTGTATGGCTCTATCCTAGTTTGACTAAAACTTGTCTAGATTAGAAAAGTCTTGTCCTAACCTGATCTAGGCTTGTCATAATCCATTGGATGGAAATAGGACAAGACCTGCTAATTTTTGGAACTATTTGGGCAAGGCTTATCCAGAAACTCTATAGAAATTTATCTTGATCTGACTGGATCTTATCCTAGCCTGATCAAGACTTGTCCTAAATCCCATAAGATGAAAACAAGATAAGGATTGTCTTTGCCAGATTAGGGCTTGTCCTAAAATCATGAGATGAAATTTGGACAAGCATCTTCTGAAAATTGTAGATGGATTTTTCTTGATCTGACTAGACCGAGTCCTGGCCTGATCAAGGCTTATTCTAACTTAGTTAAGACTTGACCTAATTTCATTAGATGGGACTTGAAAAATTTTTGCCCAAAATTTCATGAGATGGGAATAGGACAAGGGTCAAATGTTGACCCAGTATGCAGGAAAGAAGAGATATGGCATGCAGCCCCTAGAATTTATCTGAGGGTGCACATCCATATGGGATTTACGTGAGGAAGAGAGGGTGCACATCAGTTTATGGAGTGCACCCCTAGTGGATAAATATAAAAGGAATTGGGGTTTAGCCATTCAAAGTATTTGAATGGGTCAAAGAAGTTTGAGTTGTTCAAACTTCTAGGATAGATGTTATCTGCGCCAACTTCCTCTTATCCCAAGTTGTTCCATGCCATTTTCCTTTATTTTTATGTGTCAAAAATCTGAAAAAAGGGGTGCGGGGCATGAAGATCATGGGAGAGTCTTTCTGCTTGTTGGCTTTGACCTGTTCAAAGTCACATACGAAGGGATTCTTAGTTTGGTCTATAAATAGGGCCCTACGCAAGCTGTTGTGCATTGAAAATTCTCTACAGCAATGCCCTACCAAAATCAACATCTCCAAACCTCCCTCATCCGATCCTCTGCCTGTTCTCCATGCCCAAGAGTTTGGCAAAACCTGCGAGTAAAGATCAAGTCCCATTGGCATGAAGATCAGTGAGAGATGATGGTGTTCGTGAGACGAACATGTAGCCTTTGGAGTTTGTTTTGAAGGCTCTATGGGAAGACATCAAACCTAATCATTAGAGATTGAATCCAGAAGGAGGAGACTTCTAGATCTGATCCAAGTGGATATCGATAGAGGCTGGGCACATGCATGGCTCAATCAGAACATCGGATCAGTTGTCAGATCATCACAATGGATAAATGGTTTATCCGATCAGGTGATACTTGTTATCACTATTTTTATTTTTATTTTACTTCTAAATTTTAGATCAATATAATTAGATCTAAGTACTCTCAGATCTGATCAGATCATAAAAAAATTTTAAAATTATTCCATTATAAATCTGATTCCATCAGATGCATCCTGCGGTAAGAAAAACCTAATTTTTCTTCATGTCTGGCCTCTATGATGAGTCCATACAGAGGTCTTGGTCTTGATCAGCTCCTCAGAAGTGCTTGCTCCTCTCCATATCCTTCAACAGCCAATCTTCATTGATCCAATCGATGAACTACTCCTGATCTTCTAGATGCTCCAAAAATTAGAAAATGCAATGGAGGAAGATGAGACGGTGGTAAAAGCCTATGGAGATCTAGCACTCAAACTCTCCACCCAAATCTAGTGTCCCCACTTTAGGATTCAGTGCTCACCCTTTAGAACCTTGATCCCTTTCTTTCTATGGAAAAATCCTCACATCAAGAAGGTAGCTCCCTTCTCTGATTTCTATCTCATAGAAATCACTCTGATACCTCGTACACACCCCTCTCAGAACCTTTGTGCATCTCTTGCATGTGCACAAAAAAATCCCATTTAGGCAACCTGAGATGGTAGGATAATGATTGCATGTTAGGAGGTTTCAACCAATTCACTTGAATTCAAAATTCAAGTTGACTCTTCATCCAAATCGAATGCCCCAACTACTGTATGACGTACAGTAGGACTCTCCTTCTGCATGCACATGCCAAAAATTAGAAAAGGTTTGGAGACAAGCCCAAGGAAGGCATGGGAATGGATAAGAAAAGGAGTTGAATTTGTTTCAACCTCTTAACCAACTTTGTTGAATTCAAAATTCAACTTGCTTTGAATTGATCCAACCCTTGGACCAAGTCAAAAGGAGATAAGAGAAGGGGCGTAGAAGGCTTCTTGGCATGTGAATTCCCACACACATTCCTAATGTAAATATAGAAAAGGAGTGGGTCAAACAGGGAGTTTAGGGAGTTCAAAATTTAAAATTTCTTTGAACAAGTCAAATTGGTTTCAACTAAACCAATAATTCTAGACTCAATTAGATTAGATCAAACCTAATCAAATTAAGCTTAATCTAAATTAATTAATTTTTAATCAAATTAAAAATTAATTAGGTCCAGATCTTGATCAAATTAGGATCGAATCTCCCTTAGCGATTTGGTCATCTTATGACCTTATCAGATCAAATCCAATTGAATCAAATTCAATTAGACATAATCAAATCTTCATCACTAAAGTAAATTGAGCTAATCAATAATCTAATTACTAATTAATCCTCTAAAAATAACTGAGTCCCAATCCAGTGGGACATCCAGTCATGATCAGCCATTAGATTAGATAGGAAACTCCTATTATGTGTGACCCCATAGGTTCGAATCCTAATCTAGTAGCACAAGAATAATTTCTTGTACCAATCGAAGTGACCATCTAGCAGTGATACCTGATATCCAGATAGGTCGAATAGTCGCAATACAACATCAACGAACCTATGGCATATAGTTACCATATAATTCGTCCCCTTGACCATGATGCTCATTAGATGATCTAGGATTAACTGCCAATCTTAAAAATTTATCCATATTGTATTTTAAAATTTAGCATTCATCATACGGACTATCTTGATCGAGGATTTGCTAAATTGAAATACAGTGATGTACTTGCTCTAACACTTGGAGGGATCAATCCTATCTTGACTATCGCACCGACAAGCCAAGTACTTGACTGCATCCAGTAGCCTTCCATCACTGAATTAAAAATTTAGATAGTTCGATACATAAGTACAGTGAGTAACTTGCAAGTCACTATGGTGATCTTAGATCTAAGAGGCATACATACCCATATCCTTTGCAAGCAATCTTGGCAGAAGATAGCTCCACAGTTGGATCATGATTAGTGAAATGTACCTCTGCATTTCACCTGCATGCCATAACAGCATCACCATGCTTCTTGTTTAAGAGGATAACCAACACTTATGGAACACAATGATCTAGTCTTGATTAACATTGTCGTCCTTCATAACAATGAATCATTTGGTCATAATCAGTTTAAGGACTAAACGACAAATCCTCCTTTGTCGAGTCTAAATATTTCTAAGGACTTCATCACAAAGAATTCATTATAGAAAGATGCACAAAGTGATGAAATTATCAAAATAATAATTTTATTTAATTAAAATTTTAGTATAAATTATATTTAGCTCAACCATCTACAACCTAGATGATTGATTTTAGGATACATTTCCCAATAGGTATAAGTATCCCTTAGACCTGAGATCATCTCAATGGCTTGCAAGCAACTTACTGTGCTTTGGTACTAGAATAATTGAATTTCTAATTCAATAATGAATGATTTCTGAGCACAGTCAAGTACTTGCAAAGTCGATGTGTGGTCAAGATGGGATTGACCACTCTAAGAGTTGGAGAAGAATGTAATATTATATTTCAATATAGCAAAATCTTGGCGAGGATAATCCATGAGATGGATTTGATATTTTAAAATATAATGTGGATAGCTTGATTAGAGTTGATAGTCGAACTCTAAGATCTCCAATGAGCATTTTGATCAAGAAGATGAATTATATAGAAACTATATCCATATGGGTTCTAAGGATGTTATTCTACACATTAGATCTATCCGACCGTCGGGTATCATTGCTAGATGGTCACTTCAATTGGTATCGAAATTTATTTCTATACTATTGGCTTAGGTGTGGACCTATGGGGTCATACACATTAGATTTAATAATCTAATCGAATGGTTGATCAACGATTAAGAATCGTTCTAGGGTTAAACGATCAATACGATTGATGTTTAACCTAGTGCAAATATTGCGGGAGGATTGATTAGCAATTAGATTACCAGTTGGCTTAATTTAATTAAGAAAGAGGGCTTAGATTAAATTTAATTAATTTTAATTTAATTAGATTTAGTTTAGGCTTTATTGGATCAAGTCCATCTAGTTTATTGAATAAGCCAATTGCAACGAAGAACTAGTCCTAGTTTAATTAAGACTTGGGTCAACCCAATTTCTAATTTGATTAAAAATTAATTTAAATTTAAATCTGATTTAATATAATTTAATTAGATTTTTAATTAGGTCAAGATCTAACTTAATTGGATTGATTTGCTTCTGATTCAATTTGGTTTGAGAAACCATACTGGACCAAGTCAAAATAGGAATCCTAGTATGACTAGGATTCCCTTTCCTTGCGCCATGTGAGTCTCCACGCCAACCCCATGTTAGATATATGTGCCCTAGAAGCCAGAATTGGCTGACACTTGTAATACACTTCTAGGGGCAAAATTATAATTTTGACTATAATTAATAAAATGGGTTATTTTCTATCACACCTGTGTATTTAGTGTCTGTGATACATCCTTTGAGTTAATGATAATGATAATTCATATTTTCAAGAGTTGAAAATTTAAGACATGAATAATCATTATTAACTCATAAACAGCTCCCGACCATAGGATCATCACGAGGATGGTGATTGATCCGGAAGGTTGGTGTACGATCGCTTCTCTTTAGTAGATGAGTCTTGAGTCTGCAGTGTGGAGACATCGGAGCGAGAGTATAGGTACTCGTTAGAGAACGAGGGCACTGAGCGTGACCACCTCGAGTAGTCATTAGGAAGTCTACCTTCTCGTCAATGACTGACTCGATGCTGCAGTAGTGTGTCTGGTTCTTTGACCTGAGATGCATCGGCAGTTCACCTTGAGGGTGTTATAGTTTGACTACACCATTACTCGGTCTCCTAGCCATATGGAACCCTGAGGTGTATGTTGGCTATAGCATGTTCATTGTAGGAACTGGATTGCATCAAGATGGGAATCTATCTACCTCGGTGGTAGAGGAGCAGCCCTATGATAATCATGAGAATCAAGTCCTGAAGCCCATGGCCATGGCAGAGTGAAATAATAGAAAGAGTTTCTATTTAGATTTTCACATTGGACTCGAATCGAATGATTACATCATATGACAGAGACTAGGGTTTGACGAGTTCACCTTAACCCTAATCTGATCGGGGCTCAAGATAGAAGAACTTAATCACACAGGTAGCTGCACCAAGAGGTTCGCATTCAGCTCTGATGGGTTGCCACCATATACTGCTAGGTGTCACTGGTGGATTTTGGGAGCAATTAGAATGATTTAGATGATCGATCATTCTAGCTGTTCGAATCAGAAGAGTTCTGATCCATCGAAAGGAGTTTCGATGATGTCGATGATAGAGATCATGACATATCCCATTACCATACAGAACTGAACCTAACTGGGTCACACAAACAAGGGTTTGAATCTGGTGATCATCAATTGAACTGATCTAGTTCAATTGATCTGAATGAGATTCAATTAGGTTCAAGGAAATCGTGCTAGCACTCGATTGAACCTAACGTTCTTCTTTTACTATCATAAATAAGTTGTCCTGACTGAGCCAAAGGAGTTTGTGCTCAATCAGAGGCCTTCATATGGTCTGACTGGAGGTTGTCCAAGTCAGAATAGGTTGTCTTATTTTGTAAGACATTACCTGCCATTTTTGGTCACCTGCCATTTCTTGTTCTTTGACTTTGGTCAAAAGTCTACCTTTGACTGGTCAAACGTTGACCATTGACACTTTGACTTTTGACCACATGTCATGCACCTATTGGAGAGCTGGTGGGGGCCTGTCCCCCTGCCAGAACCTGGCAAGGAGAAGGGCGCACGCCACCCTAGGGTGGCGTGAGCCCAAGTTGGAGGCGCCTAGGAGTCCTTGTTGGACAAGGACTCCACCTCCCTTTTGGATTCCAATCAGAGTTCTACTAAGAATCCAGTTTGACTGGTCTTAGGCGCCCTCTAAGGAGGAATCCAGGGGTCTCTATTCCAACCAATCAGATTTAGATCTGATTTCACAAAGGGTTGTGATTGGTTGAGAGGAAGAGGAGTTGGATCACAAGCTTAGGTCTATAAATAAGACCCTGCGCCCAACCCTAATTCTAATGCAATTCAATTGAGATTTCCCCACGCCCCAAGGCTGCCTCTCCCCTCCTTCCTCCATGCCATAACTTCTTCTCCCCTTGCTCTCCACGTCCAAAAGGTGTTTTGGACTTTGGTTGGTGCGATTCAGATCAAGGAAAGGCGATCAAAAGCAAGAAGGCTGCGCTGCTGCAAAAGGACGACTGCTGATCTTCAAAAGGAGTTTTGAAGATCCTCCAGATCAGATCCAGATCTGATTTTTGGAGGTGTGATAGAGAAGAAGAGGATCTCCAGATCCAACCCGAGTGGATACCGGTAGAGGCCAGGCGCTTGCGTGGCTAGATCCAGAACCTTCCGCTGCAATCAGGATCATCTACAGGGTAATAGGATTACCCAAATCAGGTAAATTAAATTTGATTTAATTTATCTTATTTTATTTTATTTATTAAAATAATAAGAATCAGATCTGAAATATATCAAGATCTGATTGAGATCAAGAGAAAAATTTTTGAAATATATCTCTTGATCTGATCAGATCTGGACGAACCTGGACCGGGAAATCAGGATTTCCCTTCAACTGGTATCAGAGCCATGGTTCTAAATTGTTTAGATCTGATTTTAATTTTATTTTAATTAGAAAATAAAGTGATTTCAGATGTCACATGAGATGTGATCAGATCTGAAATCAGAAAAAATTAAAATTAAATGATTTGGATCTAAGATTAAGAAGATATGCATGACTAGTTCTAGAATAGAATAGTTCTATAGAATAGTTTTGCATGTCTTTGATTTAATCTGATTAAATCATATTTTAGATCTTCTTATTTACTATTTTCTGATATTATAAGTGTTATAATAACATCTGATAAACAGCAAATAAAAATTATTTAATTTTAAATATCATATGAGATATGATTGATGCATGACTAGACTAGTTGTAGAATAGTTCTACATAATTGTCTAGATTAGAATTTATTTTGATTAGATCAATTTAAATCTAATTTTTTAGATTATTATGAGATAATTTAGATCTGAAAACATGCATGATTTGATACATGAGATGTATGCAAAATATGCCTTGATTAGATCTAAATTTGTATATGAGATATATGATATAGATCTATACTGTTTTGTAGATTTACATGTTCCTGATTAAGGCGTTCCTCTTGGCCGTCCGGTCATAAGAACGAAGAAGGGTTTAAAGGCCCTCTCTTCCCATTCGATGGGGTGTTCTTATGACGTGTAGGGGTGCTGCGTGTTCGTCCTTAATCAGAAACCCAAAACTTACTTTCTGCAAAACCCTAGATCCTGAAACCCTAGGATTTATTGTGCATATTTTGTTTATGAACCCAACTTAATTAAGAATTAAGTTTATGGAATATTAATTAGGTCTAAAATTGAGAATTTCAGATCTAAGACATATTCATAATACTGGGTTCGGGCTTGGGTAGCTCAATTAGGTCTAAGCGGTTGATCAAACCGAATCAAGAGTTGGTTAGATGGGATCAACAATGCTTAAATTGACCAGCCTAATAGGATTAAGTCTGGGTCAAGATCGAGTCACGATCAAGCAAGACCTAATTAGGCTCAGAGGTTAGAGTCTGGATTGTAGGCTAACCCAATTGGTTCTGACTCAACAATTTGGTGTCTAAGGTAAGTTTGGCATAGACGACCGACTGGTTTTTAATTGGAAGCTACTCGACCTGAATGCGTTCTTGTGCGAGTTAACGGCATATTCCTTCCACCGGTCTCACTTACCTGGCCATATCTGTTGACACAGTTCTAATCTTGAGGTGGTCAATAATCCGAGCTAACCCATGCCACTAGGTTAGTCATAATTGTTATGACTAAGCCAAGTCTAGTTTAATGAGACCTGAATCAATTCTCCCTAAGAAAAGATTAAGTCTGAGGTCTTCCACCATTGTAGATGTGCGGGCCCTTCCCGGGGTTGATTGTTCTCGACTGGATACAGTGGCTCAGTTGCACCGGGAAGATGCAACCATGTCTATTAGGCATTGGATGCTATGGGCTGGAGGATGAGTTGGGCTCAATATTCCGGATACGGTGAGAGACCCAATTAGGAACCCAGTCTATGCAAATGGTGGGTCTGACTTAACTAAGGAGTGGATCAATATTCTGGATACGGTGAGATTCATGAATTAGAGACCAAGTTTGGGTGCACCATGATTAGAGAATCATTGAACAAGAGTTGTTCACTCATTGGCTAACCCATCACCAATAACTGTTAGGTGAGGTGATGAGTCAGTTGGTGAGACTGCACCACCCACTAAAAATCATCAATCGTCGGAGATTTTCGCATCTCTACAGAGGGAGTGTAGGGATCCGAGAAAATAGTGGGAGCTAATTTGTTTAAAAATAAAATCTCTAAACAAATTGGTCAAGT
>QRFJ01001678.1:279877-330269 GCA_006176705.1 Cocos nucifera | reverse complement strand
GACCTTAAGGTCAAGAGGTCGTCCAGCGTGGGATGTATTACTTGAAAGACTTGGAGGAACCGACCTATCCCGATTGTGGAACTCAAAAAAATTATGAATGTATTATCAATAACTTCATTGCAATAAAATTCCTTTACCTTAGCATCTTAGTCCTTGTTATAAAATGGTAATGATAAATAATCTCTCGAGCATTATCGTTGGGCAAAAAAAATAGTCATATTAGGAATAGAAGGAGAATCTCATCCTAACATGAGCAAGACGAAGGCCTCGTTAATGTAAGATGAGAAAAGAAGAGAAGCCCTAGCAGCGGTTCTTACGTGCCCCTACAACTATGTTAGGAATAGAAGAAAAATCTCATCCTAACATGAGGAAGACGAAGGCCTCGTTAATGTAAGATGAGAGGAGGGGAGAGGTCCTAACAGTGGCCCTTATGTGCCCCCATAGCCATATTAAGAATAGAAGAAGAATCTCATCCTAATATGAGCAAGATGAAGGCTTCATTAATGTAAGACAAGAGGAGGGAAGAGATCCTAGTAGCATCCCTTATATGTCCCTACAGTCATGTTAGGAATAGGAGGAGAACCTCATCCTAACATAAGCAAGATGAAGGTCTTGTTAATATAAGATGAGAGGAAGGAAGAGGTCCTAGCAGCGGCCTTTACATGCCCCTACAGTCATGTTAGGAATAGAAGAAGAATCTCATCCTAATATGAGCAAGATGAAGGTCTCGTTAATATAAGATGAGAGAAGGAGAGAGGCCCTAGCAGTGGTCCTTACGTGCCCCTACAATCATGTTAGGAATAGGAGGAGAATCTCGTCCTAACATGAACAAGTCGAAGGCCTCATTAATCTAAGATGAGAGATGGGGAGAGGTCCTGTCAACGGCCTTGGTATATATTCTCCTATGGCTGCACTAAGAATGAAAAGAGAATCTCATCCTAATTTGGGGGAGGGAGTCTAGTTCGATATCTCTAATGACCGCACCGATAGAAGACTAAGTAAAGAAAGTGAAGACGTCGACAAGCATTAAATTTGCACAAGATGAAAAATAATGGAAGAAGGTACCATTTTAATAAAAATAAAAGATCATTACAAGGTAAAGATGAAAGTAAAGGTCTACAAGATCGGTTACATAAAAAAGAAAGAAGGGAAAAGATCGAAGTCCTAAGATGGATCGGACTTCTCAGACTTCGGACTGTCGGCCCCAACCATCATCAAAGCCTATTTCAGCCTGAAGATCTCCTCTTCGAGCTCTTTCCTTTTCAGCAGGCCTTCTATGAACATCCTGTCAACTCATCGAAATTTGTCTTCAAGCTCTCGTCGTTGCTTTCCTCAGGACCTTCGGATTCGGCCTCTGCGTTCCTTGACAGCCTGACACTCGTAGGTCAATTGAACCTTCAACTATTGAAGCTCGGCCTTCTTCCTCTCATATGATAGGAAAAGATCACTAAAGGACTTTTGATAGAAAGCGAGCTGTGCCGACTCCCTCGAAGTATCGGCCTGCTGGCCTCTGGCAAGCAGCTTTTGAAGGCAGGCCACCTCCTCATTAGCTGACTTGAGCTGGCATTTGACCCTGATCAACTTTTTCTGCCCAGCCAATTTTTTGACCATTGTGCTGAGCTTTGGCATCCTAGAGTTGTTTCTGAAGCTCCGAAAGCTTCTTCAACTAATTTCAATCACGCTGTGTCCTATCCAAAGATCAGGACGAGCTCCCCTCCAACAATTTGATCTTCTCTTTGTCAGCATTAAGTTTGGCCTCAAGGGAGCTGACTTTGCAACAAGCGCCCAAGACTTGTCACTAGCATCCTTCCTAAATCTTGCAAGATCCTTTTTAAAGTTCCCTTTCTTGACATTATAGTTAATGGAGTCTTTCATGCATAATTTTTGAAGGTGGGTGACCTCAATCATCACCTCCGAAGCATTCTTTCTGAACCTTTGAAGCTCATCCTCAGTCTTCTTCAACTTTTTTTTCAAATGATGAGCTTCTTTTTTTGGATTTCTGATCATTGATTTCAAGAAAACTCCCTGAGGCCGTGGATTGGCGCCAACAGGGGACTGTATTCGATGCACAAAAAAAATACTCAGAGGTATTGACAAAAGGAAGTATGCTTTCATTTAACCAAAAGTTTCTAAGTACAGGGTAAAGTAAAAGAGGAAAAAGATAAAATACAACTACTCGAGGCCCTAAACCTTGGGAGATGCGATGGCAGACAAAGTCAGGATGCTCTTGGCTGCTTTCTAGATTTTTGGGCAGGCTTAGGTCATCTCCATGGTAGATTTGGGACGAACAGGAGGCAGGACTCGATGGGAGTAGGGATTCGGCCATGGTACGTCGGATGGCCTCGCTTCTTCATCAGGGTCCTCCTCTTCCAAAAAGTTCGAGATCAAGCTTGAAAAATTTTTGGGCCACTCTACCTTTATGCAGAGTTTCGAAACCCTTGATGAATGCCTGCTAGTCGAACATGACGATGTTTAGGTTCCTCATTTTGGAAGAGGCCTTAAACTCTTCCACTGTCTTAAGCTGTTGCCTCCGAGATCAACTTTCATCATTCGGGCTTCCAGATCGATGACTTTGATCTCGGCTTTCTTCCTCCTCTCTTCCTCCAAGGCCAAGTGCAGCTTTTAGTCCGGATCGAGATGAACTCTTCCTTCTAGAGTGCATCCTAGAAGACTTCCCGACTTTCTGCCACCTTCTCCCATGCAAAGCGTTTCGGCCTCGATGCAGCCTTCTCCACTTTGAGATGATCGATCTCGGCAACTTGAAGGTCCTCCTTGGCCTTCAGCGCTTCTGCCTCCTAGCGGTATGGCTCTTTTTATGTGGATGAGTATTTGATGACCCGACTGCCATAGATGAGTGATGCTAAGATAGAAAGAAAGAAGAGAGAAAATGAAAAAGGAAATATAATAAAGCAAGTCACCTTCAAGAAGGTTTTGAGGGAACTCCAGATGAACTATGTCTGGTCAAGGTTGGCCATGCAGTCCACCACCTTGGGCATGGCAAACTTGTCGGTTAAGTCCTCGGATTATCTTCCAAAGTTTTCAAAAGGAATCTTTCTCTCAGATCATCGCCGCCGTCGCTTGGCCTCGCCCGGATGAGCCTTGCGAACTATCTTTACGACAGCCGACTTCTTCTTCTTCTTCTTGTCATCCTCCTTTTCTCTTTCGATGGAAGGGCTCTGAGACTAGTTCTCCTATGTGGAGGCTCAAGGATGCAGGAGGCATGGAAGTCCTGCACCGACAGTGGCACCGACCTCAGTAATGGGAGGAGCTTCGACGTTCGAGGCGACTTCGAGTGGAGGTTGCAGGGATGACTGGGAGTTACGGAGCTCGGGGCACCAACTTTCATCCTTTTTGAGCTTTCATTTCGGAGCCTTTTCTTTCCTCTTTCTGGGCATAGAGGCCCTTGGTGAGCATTCCCTGCAAGCTTTAGTATCCATCTCTGTAATAAAGAAAAAGTTATAATCAGCAAAAATGCATCTACAATCTCATAATAGTTTGGAAAGTAAAAACGTATACCAAGTAGGATCAAGAGGGCTCAAACCCAGGTTGAACAGAATTTGCTCTTTTAGAAGGTCGGGAAAGGAGAGGAGCTGGTATGCCTTGAGTTTATTGAAAGAATCGAGGTCGACTCTATCTAAACTAGGAGCTCGGTGCACCAATTTCTAAGAAAGCCCCTAGGGGAGAGATCTAGGCACCAAGGTCGGACAGTGCATGAAGAAGTACTTTTTTCTTTCAGTTGTGAATGAAAGAAGGAGCACCTTTCAGAAGCCCCTTCTTGCCAAACTGGAGGAAGAAGAAGTACCACCAATCTTTCACGGAAGGATGGCATTTGAAGGTATATAAATTCCTAAAGAGGAAGATGGTCAAAACGAATTTCAACCAGATGGTAGAGGAAAAGGAATCCAATCATGAACCTAAAGAAGTTTGGTACTACGGAAGCTAGGAAGATGTTTCAAAAGTGAAAGAGGGCAACTACGAAAGGCTAGAGTGTAATTCGAAGTCCGGCGTGTAAAGTTTCTAGATACAAAGCAAAATTCGGATCGGGCGGAGGGAAACTAGCTCGGTCGCTTGACCTTGGGGAAGTTTAAGATCGAATTCCTAGGGGATCTCTATTGAATCCTAATTAAGGAGAGGTCGTTTAGGATCAAAGCGTAGGAAAATGGTATCCGGATACAAAAGGATGATGAGACATACTCCTAAGTGTACGGCCTCAAGCTATGGGAGCATGGTCTAAGAAGGTTGGACTGGATGAACTTTAAGAACTGATAGATTGGAGGGTTTTGGAGGACATCCAGATTGAACTAAACCCTAAGGAAAACCTCCTAAAAATTCAGGGAAAGATAAGATACAGAGATTTCTTGAAGAAAATCATGGGAGGAAGGAGCAAGAGAGGAAGAAATAATAAAAGAAAGATTGCGAAACTAACCTAGGGTGTCGGGAAAGGCAACAAGATGACTGGTGCATTGAGGGACGAACGAAGAATGAGGGAACACTCGCCAGCAGGGAGAATGGAGGACAGAAATCGAAAGGACTCTCAGGCAGGAGGAAGAAGCCCAAGGAAAGGAGGAGAACTTGGAGGAAATGAGACCCCCCCTAGAGAAGGAAGGTGGGTTTAAATAGCCTATGGAGTCTGAGGCAGTTATGATGGCAGATCATTTTTCCTAGCCGATCCTTGACTGGTAGGTGTCCCGCTAACCTTGGCGAGTGCAGCTGATGGCTGACAAAATTTTAATTGCACCATACTGAAGGTAGCATCCCGATGGGAGTCTCAAAATGCCATCTTTCTCAAATCATTTCATAATTAAAGAGGTTTCGATGCACTAGCACAAAAATCATCCCGACTTTCCATCTGATAGGCGCAAAATCCAAAAAAGGAACTTTGAGCAGTCACCTTTTTACACCCTTCCTTTCGAATCTTCGAACTCAAGTGTAAGGGAGACTTGTGTTGGGAGATAAACCCCTGCTCCTATCGAACTCTTGGTTTGATGATCAGTAGAAAGGATATCTATAATCATAGAAAGAGCTCCAACCACAGCTTCAACAATCCCTAAAATGGTTGGACTTCTTTCAAGCTTCTTCGTTAGTCAGACTCTCATTGAGCTTCTCCTTCAGCAGGACTCCTTCCAGACTTCTCCATCAGTCAGACTCCTTTCTGGGCTTCTCCTTCAAGTCGGACTTTCATCGGGCTTCTCCTTCAGCAGGACTCCTTTCGAGACTTCTTCTTCAGTCAGACTCCCACCAGACTTCTTCTTTAATAGAACTCCTTTTGGGCTTCTCCTTCAATTAAACTCCTTCCAGGCTTCTTCGTTAGTCAAACTCCTTTTAGACTTCTCCATCGATCGGACTCCCATCGAGCTTCTCCATCAGTCGAACTCCCACCGAGCTTCTCCATCAGTCGACTCCTTCCAAACTTCTTCATCAGTCAGACTCCTTTCGAGCTTCTCCGTTAGTCAGACTCCCATCAGGCTTCCCTTTCAGTAGGACTCCTCCAGGCTTCTCCATCAATCAAACTTCTTTCGGACTTCTCCATCAGTTAAACTCTTTCTAGGCTTCTCCATCAGTCGGACTCCTTCCGGACTTCTCCTTCAGCAGGATTCCATTCGGGCTTCTCCATCAATGAAACTCTATCTGGACTTCTCCATCAGTCAAACTTTTCTAAGCTTGTCCATCAGCAGGACTCCTTCTAGGCTTCTCCTTCAACAGGACTCCACCCGGGCTTCTCCATCAGTCAAACTTTTTCTGGATTTCTTCTTTAGTTGAATTTTTTCTAGGCCTCTCTGTCAGTTGAACTCCTTTCGAGCTTTTCCTTCAGTTGAACTCCTTTCGGGCTTCTCCATCGGTCAAACTTCTTTTGAGCTTCTCCATCAGTTGGACTTTCATCAGGCTTCTCCATCAGTCAAACTCCTTCTGGGCTTCTCCTTTATCGGACTCCCATCGGGCTTCTTCTTTAGTAGGACTCCTTCCGAGCTTCTTCGTCAGTTGAACTCCTTCTGAGCTTCTTCTTGAGTCAAACTTCTTTCAGGCTTCTCCTTTTATCAAACTTTCATCGGGCTTCTCCTTTAGTCGAATTTCTTTCGGACTTCTCCATCAGTCGAACTCCTTTCAGGCTTCTCTATCAGTTGAACTCCTTTTAGACTTCTCAACCTGTCAAGCTTCTTCTGGGCTTCTTCTTCAGTCGAGCTTCTTTCGAACTTCTTCCTTAGTCGAGCTCCTTCCGAGCTTCTCCATCAGTCAGACTCTAGATCCCTCCCTCAGATGGGCTTTCCTTCCAAGTCGAACTCATCCTAGACTCCTTCAATAGGATTCCTTCCATACTCCTTCCAACTGTCCAAAAGAACTCATTCCGAAAGAACTTCTTCCCATCATCGGAAGGACCTCGACATCCATCCTAGATAAAATAAATATTAGACAATACATGGTTGATCTTGAGGATATCCCAAACCTCCCTCGATTTGCTGAGGCATGGTTCATCCGAGCTTCAACTATTAAATCCTAACAAACTGACATGCCATGATAAATGATCACTCATCCTCCGTAACAAACTTTACGTGATCCTGAATGGCCCACTATCAGATAGTTACGATTGTCGCCATCAATTTGTTATAAGCTCTATTTATAAAAGAAATCCTTCAGATACATTTTCTCTAAGCTCTCACTCTCCTTCCCATTACTCTGAGCACTCCATTTTTGTTGGTCAGAAGAGTTAACTTGATCATCGGAGGATCTTGTCGGAGCCACCACCCCCGACTCCAAATTGGACTTTATTTTATAGGTCACTGATGACGACCCCTTCTCTCTTAACAGTAACTTGATCTGACGTCAATCAGATTCTGCACCAATAGAATTAGCGCTAGAGGATGGGCTTGTTGAGCCCTTGTTCTAAAAGGAGTGCTTAGTCAATTTTGATTGTTCTCTTCTTCAAGATCCATCTCCATCCAATCCTTCTTAGTCTCTGGAATTCTCCCAAAGAAGACAACCACTCGGAGATGTAGGTGGTGTGGTGCTCCCAAGCCTTGGGAGGCCACGAGCGGAGCCAGGGTGAGGGCTCCAGGAAGGCTAGGATAGGTGTGATCCTAGTGCTAGAACAGGAGTTATCCTAGGGTGGAGGCAACATGTAGCTCTCTATGGGCTTGAGGTTTGGGTATTGAGGGCCTCAAGGGGTTTGGTTGGTGCTTCAAAGATCTGAAATTCAAGGTAGAGCAAGAAACCAAAGTCGAAAAATCAAAACTATAGAAAAGATATTTTTTGTAGGTTAGAAAATTGGATCGGCTAAGTCTTAGAGCATAGATAAAATAGAAAGATCGAGTTTTAGGACTAGATGTACAGCACAGAACTGGGCCAGCTCAGTTTCAGACTAAGCCAACCCAGTGAAACTTAGTCAGCTCAGTGCTAAGACTGAGCCTGGGTTGAGAGGTCTTGTGGGGGCTAATTTATGTATGGGCTGGGATTAGATCTAAAGGATGAGAGCATGTGAGACTTGGGCTCAATGAGTGCTTTCATGTATTAGGTTAGCCTAAGAGAGTTTTTAAGCTATGATTTATTAGGATTCATGTGAAAACTCTAAGGTATATAAATTAAGACATTGTAACTTTTACAATAGAATACAATTAAGCATTTTTTTCTAACTCTCTTCTCTCTGGTTCTAACACCAAAACCCTAACATCCTTCATCTTTCTTAGATCTTCTTTAGTTTACTGGATTAACACCCAAGTTCACGCAAGAGATCGGATCTATGGCTGTGGCTCCGAGCAGCTGTAGGAACAACAATTGGTATTAGAGCAAGATTGAGCGTGAAGGAGGAAGAAGATCAGTTTTTAGTAGAGATCAGTAGGAAGATTTAGATCTAAAGGCTTTCTCCATGCTTCATGAGGAAGAAAGAGATCACAGAGCTGCTGTCCATCATTCCTAGTCAAGGTATTTCTTAGATCTATCTGTTTGCTGTTATTTGATTTGGATTGATTATGAAGAATAATGGATTGAAGGTAGGATTAGAGAAGTTTGATGAAAAAAAAGTTTCACGATGTGGATGGTAAGGGTGGAGGATCTGTTGGTTCAGATGAGGTTGGATTCGACCTTGGAAGATAGGTCGGAGGAGATCACAAACAAGGAGTGGGTGTCCTTGGAGAAAAGAGCATGTGCCACGATTAGGACTTATTTGATGGATGAGATTTTGTATGGTGTGTTAGAGAAGAGAATACCCAAGGGATTATGGTTGAGGTTGCAGCAGTTGTACATGGAGAAGAATATGTGCAACAAGTTGATGCTGAAGAAGCAACTATATCGCCTTCGGATGCAGGAGGGCGAGGATGTTGTGGGGCATATTCAACGGTTCGACTAGATGTGCATGGACTTGCTCAATATAGGGGTGGATTTAGAAGAGGAGGATAAGAGTTTATTGTTGTTGTGTTTGCTACCTGGGAGCTTCGATCCATTGATGACAACTTTGCTATATGGTAAGAAGACACTGATGTATGAGGAGATCGTATCAGTGCTCAGGTCCAAGGAGCAGCGGGAATGAATGACGAAGAGGAAGGTCTTCTAGGAGAGTCTTATGGTTTCAGAGAAGCACAGAAAAAGAAAGATGGACGAATAAAGGGGCAGCAAAGGATCCAAGAGATGCTTCAAGTGTGGAGAAGTAGGGCACTTTAAGTGAAAGTGTCTGCTTTGGAAGAAGTGCAAGAAAGGAGAAAGCTCTGATTTCATCAGTACAGTCACTGAAAGTAAAAATTCGGATGAAATCTTGATGGTCTCTGAGGAGCCTGTAGGGTGCGGTGTATCTGAGATGGTTTTGGATAGGTCTGTGGAGTGTAGAGGATCCGAAGGGGTAGCGATGGTGTTCGAGGTACAACAGCAGGCCCAGTAGTGCAGCATTGGATGGTTGGCCTTGAGGGACTCAGAGACAGAGTCGGATTTTATGACATCAGGGGGCCTTTAGCTCCAGGTGAAGCACCGGATAGAGGTGGCTTCACGGATAGAGGTAGCTATGACATGGGTTCAGAGCAGAGAGGTGCAGAGGAAGGACCTATATCCTAGCACCAGTGTCGGGGCTGTACAGATCTAGGTGGAGAGGATTGTGTAGGGAGATCGACGTGGCTCTAAGAGAACAGTGCTAGATGGAGCATCAGAATATACGGCGAGTGTCGGTAAAGGAATATTGCATGATCTTTAGAGAAGTCCAGGATAAGTGATGCAGCTATCAAGCAGAAGGATATCTATAACTTCAAAGGTGGTGCAGAGAAACAAACCAAGAACTTCAACGATGGAGGTGGTCATCCCGAAGGTCTCAAAGGAAGCTCAGCAGTTGAAGAAGAATGGCAGTGGTAAGATGAGCACGAGGGGCTATCAGGACATGCGGGGATAGTAGGATCATACAGAAGGATGTTGCTAGGTGTGCCAAGACTTGGACGCACCAAGGTGGAGATTGTAGGTGGTGTGATGCTCCCAAGCCTTGAGAGGCCATGGACGGAGCCAAGGTGAGGACTCCGGAGAGGCTAGGATAGGTGTGGTCCTAGGGCTAGGACAGGAGTTGTCCTAGGATGGAGGCGGCATGTAGCTCTCCATAGACTTGAGGTTTGGGTATCGAGAGTCTCAAGGAGCTTAGTTGGTGCTTCGAAGATCTGGGATTCAAGATGGAGTAAGAAATCAAAGTCGGAGAATCAAGATTGTAGAAAGAATATTTTCTATAGGTTAGCCGACTCAGTCCAAAACTGGGTCGGCTAAGTCTTAGAGCACAGATAAAATAGAAAGATCGAGTTTTGAAACTATAGGCATGGCACAGAACTGGTCGGCTCAGTTTCAGACTGAGCCGACCTAGTGAAACTTAGTCGGCTCAGTGCTAAGACTGAGCTGACTTAGTGCGTGGGCAGAGTTATACGAGGATCTGGGTTGATCCTAGGGGTCTTATGGCCTGATTTAAGAGATCTTAAGGAGGTTAATTCATGTATGGATTGTGATTAGATCCAGAGGATGAGAGCATGTGAGACTTAGGCTCGATGAGTGCTTTCATGTATTGGGTTAGCCTAAGAAAGATTTTAAGCTGTGGTTTATTAGGGTTCATGTGGAAACTCTAGGGTATATAAATTAGGACATTATAACTTTTACAATAGAAGGAAATACAATTGAGCATTCCTCCCTAACTCTTTTCTCTCTTCTCTCTAATTCTAACACCAAAACTCTAGCTTCTCTCATCTTTCTTAGATCTTCTTCAATTTGCTGGATTAACATCCAAGTTCACGCAAGAGATCAGATCTACGACTGTGGCTTCGAGCAATCATAGGAATAATAGAAGATCCACCGCCTCTGCCATCAGATCTGAGCCAAATCCACCTACCTCAACACCATCACTGGCACCATAACCCCCCTCCATCGATTGCTATGGTGGATCCAAATAAGTTCAACTTACTAGTACAAAAGGTTTGGGGCCTCACCAAAATGGTATAGGCCATGCAGCAACTACTGGTAGTAGTCCAGCTAGAAAATCCTCCATCGGGATGTCAAGAACCAGTCCTAAGGAAGTACACTTGGGTCAGTAGATCTAATAATCCAGAAAAGGAAAAATGAAAAGTAGAAGATCCTTGCTCAGATCATGATTCTTCTCTGAAGAAAACCTTCTCTATCTACAGTCAAAAACCCTCCGATATCCATAATCGAGATGAGGCCCTCGATCGAAAACTCTAAAAAATAGATCGACAGATTGAGGAGCTCTGCCATGCTGCCCCAGCTAACCACGACAACATCTACATCGATCTTCCTTTCTTTCAGAGAATCATGCAGGAGTCGATCCCATCAAACGTTAAGCTCTCCTAATTCAAGAGCTACTATAGAACCACTGATCTGATTGACCACCTAAAGACCTTTTGAACTATAATGCTGCTCTATGGCGCATCAGATGTCATCTTGTGCTGAGCTTTTCCATCTATTCTACAGGAAGTAGTGAGAAACTGGTACTCGGTGCTGAAGTCGGATATAATCTTCTTCTTCCATAAAATAAGCCATCAGTTTGTGACTCATTTTGTCAGCAGCCGACATCCCAGGCGAGGATTGAACTTTCTGATAAGTGGTAAAAATATACTAATAAAAATATTAAATTATAAAATAAATTAATTTATTTTATTAGAAATTGATACTTTTATTAATCTTATGCAAGAAAGAAGGATACCAATGTGAAGATCTCATTTTTCTGGTTCAGATGAAAAAAATTTCAGGCAAAACGGACTTCAAACGAGCCCAGAATTAAATTTCAAAAAAAAAAAAAAAAAACCGACGCAACGCTGACGTCAGCATTTTTCACGGCGCACGGTGGACCAAGGGTAATCCAGGAATTTCATAGCTTAAAGCGCACGCTGATTGGCTGAAGAACGCGGTGGTCCACGCAACACCGGGCTCGCGCACGGTCCACGGAGGGCAATTTGGGAATTCTGGCTGATCCAACGGGCGATTTTCACTAAAGCTTGATCGGACGGACGAGAAGAAGGCGCTGATGGACGGCATCCGTAGCTCTCGATCGAGATCCAACGGCCGAGATTCATCCCAACATAAAACTAAAGGTCTGAAGGCTTATTTCAACGCGATCGGGCGGTCCAGATTCGATCCAACGATCGATCCAACGGTTGAGATTAAATCTGACTTGATCTAGGTTATTTTAAGGAGTTTTTGAGTGGTTTTTGGACCGTTTGATCAACATCGGACGGCCAAAATTATCCAAATCTTAGTTTGAATTGTTTCGGAAGTTTTAAACCTAGTTTTTGATGGAATTTGAGGGGAAATCAAATTCTTTATCTATAAAACCTATGGTTGTCGTACAAAAAAGAATTGGAGAAAAAAAAAGAGAGAAAAAGAGAGAGATGGGGAGAAAGAGAGAGAGGGAGAAAGAGAGAGGAGAGAGATAAAAGAAAAGTGATTTGTGAGAAAATCAAAAAAGATTTTTTTTGATTTTTTTCGACGATCAAGACATCGATCAAGGAGCCTCTTCTTCTTCGCCAAGTTCTCCATATCAAGAGCAGCAGACAATCAATTTCAGCAATCAAACAGTCTAATTTTTTGATACTTTTTATTTTATTTGCTGTTTTTGAATTTGTTATTATGAACTAAATTTTATTTTACTAAGGCTAAGGTGTAGCCACTCTTTTGATGCAATATTCAGTATGACTTATTTTTAAATTTTATTCATGAGGACTATATAAATCTGATCTTAATGCTTTTAGATTACTGGCCATCTTCTAATTGATCTGATGAACATAGATGTTACGGACCAAGTACATCTATATTAATGCTTCTTGATTATATACCTTATATTATGAATCAAATTAGAATTTATGTGCATGCAGGAATTTTAGTGCGCTTTGGATGCAGCGTATTTTAATTAGAGGGTTTTACAAAATCTAATGCATTAATATTTATTTAAATTACACCTGAACCAAAGGATAATTAATAAATATTAATAGATTTGCTATGCCTGGACCAAAGGGTAGTGAATAAATTAGGAGACTCCACCGTCACATGAAATAAAATTAATCTAAAAATCTGAATATTGTATTGACTGAGTTGGTGAACCGATTGCCTTAGTAATCCATTGCTCTTGAATTTAAAACCCTAATAATTTACACTCTCTCTATTTAATTAAAAATTTTTAATTATTTTTTATTTTTTTTTAATTTTTTATTCTCATAAATCGATCTTCTAAATAAAGCATAGGAAAGAGCTTTTCAGTACTTATTTTTCAATCCTCTAGGGATGATACTCTACTCATTCACTTTATTACTTGATCGACTGGTGCACTTGCCATAGCTATAAATTAGCATGCATCAAGTTTTTGGCACCGTTGTCGGAGATTGTGTCTAAAACAATATTGAGATTTTGATCCTAGCTTTACTTTAGAAATTTATTTTTAATTTTTATTATTAAAAAAAAAAAATTTAGTGCATGACACGTACTGGATATAGTAACTTACTACCTCTAGATCTAGAAATTGAAAGGACTATTAGAAGACTACAACAAGAGAGAAACATGGCAGCTGAAGATCCTAACGACATCAATCTAGGATTGGATATGGCGACTGAAGGACAGCATGAAGCTATTCGACCAGTACATCGTCCATTAAATAATTACATCACACCATCTATAGTCGATGCAGCTTCGAGCATCAGGAGACCGCCTGTACGAGCAAACAACTTCGAAATAAAATCGGTGATGATCCAGATGATTCAATCAACTGTCCAATTCAGTGGACACATGCATGATGATCCGAATGCCCATATTTTTAATTTTCTTGAACTTTGTGATACTTTTAAAATTAATGGGGTGTCGGATGATGCTATTAGATTAAGGTTATTCTCCTTTCTCTTTACGGGATAAAGCTAAAAATTGGCTTCATTCTCTTCCTGCAGGTTCTATCACAACTTGGGATGTCCTAGCCCAAAAATTCTTAGCCAAGTACTTTCCACCTTCCAAAACTGCTAAGATGCGCAACGATATCACTTCTTTTATGCAGATGGATATGGAGATGCTATATGAGGCTTGGGAGCGTTTCAAGGAACTGCTGAGGAGATGTCCACATCATCAACTACCCGTATGGCTTTAGATACAAACTTTCTATAATGGTTTATCTTCTACTAATCGATCTATGATTGATGCAGCAGCAGGAGGAACCATTAATCAAAAAATGGAGGAAGAAGCCTTCGATTTGATCGATGAGATGGCATCAAATAGCTATCAATGGCAGACAGAGCGCATGATGCCAAAAAGACTAGCAGCTGTGCAGGGAGTAGATTGCGTGCCAACTTTACTAGCTGAAATTGCAGCCCTTAGAGCTGAAGTCAACAACTTAAAGGGAACAGCTATGCATATTCAGAGCATTACTTGTGACCTGTGTGGAGGAGGACACGATACGAGCAATTGCCAGACAGGTAATTCTTTTGCTAAAATAACTGATACAGCTAATTATATTGATAATTTTTTCAGACCGCAACAAAACAATCCCTACTCCAACACATACAATCAAGGGTGGAGGCAGCACCCAAATTTCTCATGGAGCAATCAAAATGCAGCACAACAGCCACCCCCAGGATTCCAAGTACCTGAAAAGAAGTCCAACATAGAAGAGCTGATGGTCAAATTTATGCAAAACCAAGAAGCAACTATAAAAAATTTGGAAGCCAAACTTAGGCAAGACCAAACAGCAGCAATTCGAAACTTGGAGATGCAAATAGGTCAAATGGCTAAGATAATCTCCGAGAGACCTCAAGGATCCTTGCCAAGCAATACGGAGATAAATCCAAGGGAGCAAGTCAATGCTATCACCCTAAGAAGTGGTACAAAGCTGGAGGAGCTACATCAGAAGAAAGAGACTGAAGAGCCAACTACAAATAAGGAACCATCAACTCAAACTCGTCAGTCACCAAAACAACCAGCAGATGGATGGTCTCCAGGTATACGGTTTGCTGATCCAAATGTGAAGCCCTACATGCCGCCACTACCATTCCCAGAGAGACAAATACAGCATCCAGATAAGGAATTTTCTAACTTTTTCAAAATTTTAAAGAATTTACATATTAATATTCCTTTTGTAGATGCTATTACTCAAATGCCCAGGTATGCCAAGTTTCTCAAAGAAATCTTAACAAATAAGAAAAAGCTGAAGGAGCATGAGAGAATAAATTTGAATGAAGAATGCTCAGCAATACTTCAAAATAAATTACCACAGAAGTTAAAAGATTCAGGGAGTTTTACTATCCCCTGCATTATTGGTGATTGTAGTTTTGATAAAGTTTTATGTGATTTAGGAGCAAGTATTAATCTCATGCCTTTTTCTATTTTCAGAAAATTGGGTCTAGGAGAACCAAAGCCTACCACTATTACTCTTCAATTAGCCGACAGATCCATTAAATATCCAAGAGGTATAGTGGAGGATGTCTTGGTAAAGGTAAACAAGTTTATTTTTCTTGTTGATTTTATTGTTCTTGATATGGAAGAAGATTATGATGTACCCCTTATTTTAGGGAGACCCTTTTTAGCTACTGGAGGAGCTTTAATAGATGTTCAACAAGAAAAATTAATTCTTAGAGTCCAAGATGAACAAGTTACTTTTAATGTTTTTAAAGATACTAAACATCCTGATGATAATCAAACTTATTTTTTAATTGACATTATTGACAATCCATTATATGAGAATTCTGTAGAAAATAGGTTTGAGACTATAAAAGCGAGCAATGTCAAATTGAAAGAAGACTCGATCAAACATGAAAGTATTCCAATTGAAGTGGCACCGGATTGATCCACTTTAGAACTTAAAGAAAGTCAAGCTGAAGACTATAAATCAGAACTACTAGATAGGTTGTTTCTTTTCTTTTTAGTTTTTGATCATTTTTTTTTTCTTTTATTTTTCAGTAATTTGTTGTTGCTCTTTTACTGCTCTGGTGTGTATTTTCAATTTTGCAGAAAAATCAATGAGAACTCAAGCAAAATTTCAAAGCTCCAAAGAACCAGACTGAATACCAAATCAGGTGTATTCCTTCCTATCCTTTATTACATCCTTTATTTTTCTTTCTCCTTTAAGACAATGTAGAACAATAATTAATAAAAAAAAAAAAAAAACCATGTGTCAAGAAGAAAATCTTGAGCAAGATAAACTGGATAAGTGATAAAAGATAGAATTATTTGCTAATGAATGTAATGAGTTAAAGAAGTAGATTAGTTGGTCAACTTTTAGCAGCCTACTTAGGTCATTAAAAGATTATTAGCACTTTTTATTGCACATGCACACTAACAAGGCAAAGTAGGTATTGATTATAAGGCCAACTGAGGATTCAATTATCACTGAAAATTGGTAATTAATATACATTCTAATCAAAAAAAACTTGAATTTAAGGAAAGAGCTACCTGCCTATAAATAAAGTGCAAAAGATAGAGTATATGTGGATTGCCCAAAGCCTAGTAACTGGGTCTCTGCACCTAGGTCAAGTGTGAAAATTCACGTAAAACGGTGAAGGAAAGGCCAGGATGCTCAGCACAGTAAAAAAAAAAAAAAAAAAAAAAAAAAAAAAAAAAAAAGAAAAGGCAGTGTGAAAGCTACCTTAATTCATGAGTATAAAATTGAGAATGTATAGAAAATTGACCAAATAGGTGATAAGAGAGGATACTTTTGTTCTTTTAATTTAATACTGAAATGCTAAAGTTAGTCATCACGAACACAAGTGCTATAGATCTTTGATGTACTCTAAGAAAGTTTTTAATTGTATTGACTGAAAAATTTGCTTCTGAAGCTCAATGCTTAGTTAGCAGTATTTTCTAAACTTTTTGACCTTTAATCCTAGATTTTATCTTTGTGATGGATAATCTTATTGAAATATGGTATTAAATAAAACATTGCTAAGGGACTAGCAATGACTAAGTTGGGGGGTGTGATAAGTGGTAAAAATATACTAATAAAAGTATTAAATTATAAAATAAATTAATCTATTTTATTAGAAATTGATACTTTTATTAATCTTATGTAGGAAAGAAGGCCACCAATGTGAAGATCTTATTTTTCTGGTTCAGATGAAAAAAATTTCAGGCAAAATGGACTTCAAACGAGCCCAGAATTGAATTTCAAAAAAAAAAAAAAAAAAAAACCGATGCAACGCTGACGTCAGGATGACGTCAGCATTTTTCGCGGCGCACGGTGGACCATCTGAAGGGTAATTCGGGAATTTCATAGCTTAAAGCGTGCGCTGATTGGCTGAAGAATGCGGCGGTCCACGCAACACCGGGCTTGCGCACGGTCCACGGAGGGCAATTTGGGAATTCTGGCTGATCCAACGGGCAGTTTTCACTGAAGCTTGATCGGACGGACGAGAAGAAGGCGCTGATGGATGGCATCCGCAGCTCCCGATCGAGATCCAACGGCCGAGATTCATCCCGACATAAAACTAAAGGTCTGAAGGCTTATTTCAACGCGATCGGGCGGTCCAGATTCGATCCAACGGGCGATCCAATGGCTGAGATTAAATCCGACTTGATCTGGGTTATTTTAAGGGTTTTTTTGAGTGGTTTTTGGACTGTTTGATCAACATCGGACGGCCAAAATTATCCAAATCTTAGTTTGAATTGTTTTGGGAGTCTTAAACCTAGTTTTTGATGGAATTTGAGGGAAAATCAAATTCTTTATCTATAAAATCTATGGTTGTCGTACAAAAAAGAATTGGAGAAAAAAAAAAGAGAGAAAAAGAGAGAGACGGGGAGAAAGAGAGAGAGAATGAGAGGGGAGAGAGATAAAAGAAAAGTGATTTGTAAGAAAATCAAAAAAGTTTTTTTTAATTTTTTTCGATGATCAAGACATCGATCAAGGAGCCTCTTCTTCTTCGCCAAGTTCTCCACATCAAGAGCAGCAGACAATCAATTTCAGCAATCAAACAGTCTAATTTTTTGATACTTTTTATTTTATTTATTATTTTTAAATTTGTTATTATGAACTAAATTTTATTTTACTAAGGCTAAGGTGTAGCCACTCTTTTGATGCAATATTCAGTATAACTTATTTTTAAATTTTATTCATGAGGAGTATATAAATCTGATCTTAATGCTTTTAGATTACTGGCCATCTTCTAATTGATCTGATGAACATAGATGTTACGGACCAAGCACATCTATGTTAATGCTTCTTGATTATATACCTTGTATTATGAATCAAATTAGAATTCATATGCATGCGAAAATTTTAGTGCGCTTTGGATGCAGTATTTTAATTAGAGGGTTTCACAAAACCTAATGCATTAATATTTATTTAAATTACATCTGGACCAAAGGATAATTAATAAATATTAATAGATTTGCTATGCCTGGACCAAAAGGTAGTGAATAAATTAGGAGACTCCACCGTCACATGAAATAAAATTAATCTAAAAATCTGAATATTGTATTGACTGAGTTGGTGAACCGATTGCCTTAGTAATCCATTGCTCTTGAATTTAAAACCCTAATAATTTACACTCTCTCTATTTAATTAAATTTTTTTTTTATTTTTTTTAATTTCTTATTCTCATAAATCGATCTTCTAAATAAAGCATAGGAAAGAGCTTTTCAGTACTTATTTTCCAATCCTCTAGGGATGTTACTCTACTCATTCACTTTATTACTTGATCGACTGGTGCACTTGCCATAGCTATAAATTAGCACGCATCACTTTCTCATCAACATCAAGCAACAGAAAGGAGAGTTCATCCAGACCTATGTCAACCGCTTCAACGCCGCTACACTGGAGGTCCCAAACTTGAACCAATCTATCACTATGGCCACACTGAAGGATGGCCTTCAGAAGAATGATCTGCTATTCTTCTTGAAGAAGAAGTACCCCAGAAACTTTGCTGACCTGCTAGCTCAGGCTGAAGGTTATGTCCGAATTGAAGAAGCCTTCAAACTGAAGGACAAGAAAGCCACAAGAGAGTGGCAGGTGGGTGAGTCTAGCAAGCCCATAGTTGTAAAGAAGCCGAATGAAGTTCAGCTACACTCTCGGACTTTTCTTGAGCGTAAGCAAGCCTGAACTTCTCCATGAGCTCACCATCAAAGAAGCCCTGACAAAAAGGCATGAAGGAGCTCTTCTTTCAGAAGGTTTTACAACTACGTCCTCCTCAATGCTCTGAAGACTCAAGTGCTGATGGAGATCAAGGAGCAGCTGTCGAGATCGAAAAGGATGCACACTCATCCTGACAAGCGCAATCCTAACAAGTACTGTCTATACCATCGTGACCATAGTCACGATACTAAAGAGTGTATCCAGCTCCAAGATGAGATCGAGGAGGTTATCAGGTAGGTTGGCTTGGCCGATTTCTGTGATGTCGACTTGAGATAAGAGAAGATCGATTGAGGGTACTGTCACCATCAGAACCACTAAGGAGGAAGGAGCAGCAAGAAGATTGGCCACCTCTCGACATCATTAATACCATCTCTGGAGGACTTCGATGAGAGGAGGCCAGCAGATCTGAAGGATCGGCCAAAAGATGGAGAATTGAGAAATCCATCACCTTCACCGAAGAAGATGTGCAAGGAGTTCAGTTCTCGCATAGCGACGCGGTTGTAATAACTTTAAATATCACAAACTATGATGTATGCTGCGTTCTTGTGGATAATTGAAGTTTGGCCAATATCTTATTTTATGATGCTTTCTCCAAAATGTCCATATCTAATAACAGACTCGGATCAATGGGCTCTCCATTGGTTGGCTTTACTGATGATTCAGTGCCAGTCGAAGGTATGATAACTTTAACTGTGACTATAGGGCGATATCCAAAGTAGTTCAGGGCATAAGTAGATTTTCTGGTGGTAAAAGCTTCATCTTCTTATAATGCAATTCTTGGTCGACTCGGTCTAAATACGCTTCGAGCAATAGTATCGACCTACTATCTAAAAATAAAGTTTTTAATAAGCTACAGGATTGGAGAGATCAGAGGAGACCAAGTTTTGGCATGACATTGCTATTCAATTGCCCTGCAAAAGAATGAGTAGTCTGATCCTTATCCAATTGATGGGTTGGACGTTCAGGACGATCTTACAGAAGAATGGAGAGAACTTATGGAAGATCTTATCTCAGTCCCGTTGAATGATGGAAATAAGGATCATACAGTGTAGATCGATTCCAATTAAAGAGAAGAGGTGTGAGAGCAACTTGCCAAATTCTTATGAAAAAATATAGATGTTTTTGCTTGGATCCTCGCTAATATGCCAGAAATTGATGTCGAAGTTATGAAATATCGTCTGGCTGTTGATCCTAAACATCAACCAGTAAAAGAAAAGATGTGCAATCATGTCCCAGAGAGACAGAAGGCAATTGCAAAAGTAGACAAGCTCTTTAAAATCGGATTTATTAAAGAAGTCTCCATCCGAACTGGGTTTATAATGTGGTCCTTATCAAGAAGGTGAATGGCAAGTGGAGGACGTGCATAGACTTTAAAAAGTTGAACAAGACCTATCCAAAAGATAGTTATCCCCTTCTCAGAATTGATCGACTGGTGGATGTGACCTCGGGCTATGAGCTCTTCACTTTTATGGATGTCTTTTCTAGCTACAATTAGATTCAAATGGTGTTAGAGGATGAGAAAA
Source organism: Cocos nucifera (assembly GCA_006176705.1). Classification (NCBI taxonomy): domain Eukaryota; kingdom Viridiplantae; phylum Streptophyta; class Magnoliopsida; order Arecales; family Arecaceae; genus Cocos; species Cocos nucifera. The sequence continues at coordinate 310,196 of QRFJ01001678.1, read as the reverse complement.
AAATTACTTTTATTACTGACCATGATCTTTGTTATTATAGGATTATACCTTTTAGGCTAAAAAATACATGAGCAACATACCAGCGCCTGATCAATTATTGGGAATGTATCCCAAAGCTAATTATCAGTATGTTGATGGTTGGATCATATATTTATAATTATATATGAATTATAAATTAATAAAAATTATTTTGATATTTTTCATCATAAATTCTATTATCTTCTAGTGAACTCCTGTGTTGTGATAAAATCCTTAGGACTATCTAGATTCGATAAAGAAAGATTTATCATTTAGTCCTTAAATAGTTCATGATCAAATGATACGTTGTTACTTAGGATGATAATATTTATCAAGTATAGATCATTGTGTGCCATATAGGTTGATTGTCCTCGTAACCAAGGAGTGTTGAGAAACTGATATGGCATGCAAGTGAGATGTATGGATACATCTGCACTGAACGTGATCAACTTCGGGGCTTTTCTCCTATCAAGATTGGCTTCGATGGAATATGGGTATAAATATTCCTTCGATCTGAGATCACTATGGTGACTTCCAAGCAACTCACTATATTTTGGTGCCGGACTATCTGAATTTCTAATTCAGTGATGAAAGATTTTTGAGCACAGTCAAGTACTTGTGGAGTTGGTACGTGTATCAAGATGGGATTGACCACTCCTGATTTCAGGAGCTATGTTCAATTGTATTTCAATTTAGTAAAATCTTGATTAGGATAGTCTTAGTAAAGAGTCACGAGACTAATTTCTTTGAGACACGATATGGATATATTTTTTAGGATTGACAGTCTAATCTTGAGTCATCTATTATATAGAGATCATAGGGATGAATTATACGGTAACCACATTCACGTAGGTTCTGAATGTTGCGATTGTGATTATTCAACCTATCCAGATATTGGATACCATTGCTAGATGATCACTTTGATTAGTATAGAAATTAATTTCTATGCTACCGACTTAGGTTCGGACCTATGGGGTCACAGACATTAGGAGTTCCTACCTGATCTGATGGCTGATCAAGAGTCTCATTGATCTGAAACTCTATGGTCAAGAGTCCCACTAGATTGAAACTCTATGATCAAGAGTCCTACTAAACTGGGACTCTGAGTTCTACTTGTCTGAAACTCTCTGATCAAGAGTTCTATTAGTCTAAAACTCTATGGTCAAAAGTTCCACTGGACTGGGACTCTAAGTCCTACTTGTCTGAGACTCTATAATCATGAGTCCTGATAATCTAGGACACTATGATCAAGAGTCCCACTGGACTGAGACTTTGTGATCAAGAGTTCTACTGAACTGAAACTCTGAGTTCTACTTGTCAGGGACTCTCTAATCATGAGTCCTGATAATTTAGGATACTATGGTCAAGAGTCCCACTGGACTGAGACTCTGTAACCAAGAGTCCTACTAGACTAGAACTCTGAGTCCTACTCATCTAGAACTCTCTAATCAAGAGTTTCACTAATCTAGGACTCTATGATCATGAGTTTGATTCATTTGGAACACTGGGTTTAAGAGTCCCACTGATTTAAGATTCTTCAAGAGTTTCATATTGATAGGATTCTGTTGCCCAGTAATCCATTCGATTTGGATTCAGATATTTTTAGAGAATTAATTAGCAATTTGATTATTGATTAACTCCATTTGATTGAGTGATGATTTGATTAAGTTTGATTAAATTTGATTCGATTGGATTTGATCCGATCAGATCATGAGATGATCTAATCGCTATGGGAGTTTTAACCATGATTTGATCAGGATATAGATCTAATTAATTTTTAATTTGATTAGAATTTTATTAAATTAGGCTAAGCCTAATTTGGTTGGATTTAACCTGATTTAATTGGGTCTAGATTAATTGGTTTGGTTGAAATCAATTAGGATCAAGTCAAATAAAGTTTAAATTCAAATTCTCCCATGCGTCCATCATTTTTGACTTTTCCACTCTACTTACCACGCCCTCTCTTTTATTTGTCGAATATTTTTTGAGAAATAAAAATATGCATGTAGAAGGAGAGTCCTTCTGTGTATTAAACACAAGGGAGGGGGCATTGGATAAAGATAAGAGGCTCATTTGATTTTTGAAATCAAGTGAGTGGTTAAAACCTCTTAACCACTCGACCCTTATCATTTTCTATGCTGTTTTCTTATGGTATTCATGTCAATAAATTATAAAAATTTTTGTACATGTAGAAGAAGGAGCTAGCATTATGTGGTAGAAATTTTAGAATGTTTGAGCATCAATTTTAGGCAAAAAAAATCTTGGAGTGAAGGTGAATAGGATCCTACAGCATTTTTCTTTTCCTTTATGCCTCTCTTCTCTTATGATTTTTATCTCTAAGGATATCCTATTTTTAGATATGATCTAAATAGGAATTATAGATCTATAAGTTATCTTTTCATAAAAACTTATTTCATAGAAAAACTCCACACAGAGAAGGCGTGATAGGATTTTTAGTGTATCAGGATTTTTTGGGCCGAGTGAAATCATAGAATTGGGAATCTGGGTTTGGGTGAAGAGATCGAGTCCTGTAAGTACCGAATTACCACCAAATTTGAGACACATCTTCATCATCCTCTAATATTTATATTTTAATTTTTTAAGATATCTAAAAAATAAAAAAATATACGATCGATTGGATTGATCATGATCAGCCATCAAAGGCTCCGATGAGGAGCTAGCACTCCAATGGGGCAGATCAAGATCAGGAGCTCTAGTGGACCAATTGTAGAGGTCGGACACATGTGCGATTGTGACATGATATCAGAGCATTATTTGATAGACTCAGATTATGGTGATCGACTATTTACAAAAAGGTATTATATTCTGAACATATAGTTATTGTAAATAGTTTATTACATAGTTTTATTTTCAGATCTATTGATGTATGCATGCATATTATATTTAGATCCTAATGTGTGTGGTTTAATAATCTGATATGATCAGTAGATAATCAATTAAATTAATTATTTTCTACTGTATCATTACTATTTTTGAAATATTTTTTGAAAGTAGCATGGCAAATCCTACACTATTTTCATCAGATGGTATAAGAGGAAGGCTCTTTAAACATGATATGCTTGCATATTTAAATTAATAATTTAGATTTAATCTAAATATTGATCTAATAATTAGAGTAATTTAATCTAAAAAATTAAAATCTAGATCGTATGGATTGTAGGTTATCTTGTTGTAGAATTTATCTCCTACAGTAAAAAGGTTATCCTGGTACGTTGCTGATCCATATCGTTAATCATGAAATTACTAGATTTGATCTAATATTTTTATGATTTAATTATATTAAACTTTAATATGATTTATGATCATGATTGCATAATTAGATAAAGTTTGATTCATGATTTCATGATTATGTAGTGTACATAATTTTAGATTAAACCCTACTAGTGTTGTTTGTGAATTGAGATGATTTAATTTTGAAATGAGTCAACTCAATTGATGAACAATGCTAAGTTATAAAGAATCTTTCAAAATTAAAAATATTTTTAAAATACCGAATCCTAACCCTCAGCCCATAAACTTAATTTAAAATTAAGTATAATGATTTAGTGTCTAGAAATGTGAATTAAGACTCTAAGTCATTAATCATAAACTTGTGGGTTATTGGGTTAGCTGAATTAGGTCCATAAATTAGGTTAGACCTAAGATTAGTTAAAAGATGAACTAATTTAGAGCAATTGATCAAATCTAATTAAATGTTAACTTATATTAGGTCAAGAACTCTATAGACTCAATTACAATAGTTGTAGTTGGTCAAGTCCATGCCTTTAATAAGGACCAAATGTACTTGATTCAAGGCTACACGGTCGAATCCAAAATTACTAGGTTGGTCAAATTAAAACTAATGAACCAGATGGTGTCTAAAGTAAGTTTGGCAATTTGATCAGTGGTTTTTAATTGAAAGCTACTCACACTGATTCAATCTTTGATAAGTTAATGACATATCCCTTCCACTAATCTCGCTTACTTAGCCATCCTGGTGAGTTAGATTTTGATTAGATCACTTGATAATTCAGGCTCATCCATGTCTATTAGGTAAATCAATCTGACTGATTTAGGTGCTCCTAATGCCAGCTTAGATTAGATTCTTTTCTGACTTGGTGAAGTCAGTGGAAGAATCAAAATTGGCTTGCTGAATTTTTTTAAATTGGTTAACTAAATCTTCTAAAATTATTAGATCCTTAAAAATAAAATAGTTATATAGATAACTAAATCATAGCCTCCTATTAAGTTGAGTGATAATGGGTTTATTAGTATAATGATCATTGGAGGCCCAAAGGCCTGGTGATTATTGACTAATGAAATTATTATTCATAAAATGATAATTTGATTAAGTCTTTCTGATGGTGGTTAGATTGACCAACCAAAGTTTGGTTTGATTATTTATTAGTTAGGTAAGACCAAATGTGGTCATGTTAATGGTTGGACCTAATCGAACCTTTTTTTAGTGGAGGCCAAAGCCTATTGATTAGGTCTATAGGACAAAATCAATGTTACTAGAAGTTGTTTAGAGAGATAATTAATTTTAAATCTACCCATAGGTGCACATGGATTGACCAACCAAAGTTGGGCTCATGTGTAGTCTGTGTGGATTCTAGTACCCACTAAGAAATTAGAGTAATTCTTCGAATTGGAGGTAGAAGCTATCAATTCATATAAAATAGTGGAAGGACCTTTAGACTGGAGTCTAAGTCTTTAGGATTAATAATTTATATATTAATTAGGTTTGTTTTTTTTTTTGTGCAGACATGGCCACTAACCTATTGCTTTGGTCATTGTTAGATCATGATAAATTAATGGGATCCAACTATGATAGCAAGTATCGTAAGTTGAAAATCATTCTGGAGCATGAGTAGATCCTTTATGTGGTAACGGATCGAGCACCTAAGAAGCCAGTCTTGAATGCTAGGAAAGCGATCTGAGATACTTATCTAAAGTGGCTCAATGACCGCACCACTGTTCGATGTATAATGCTGGTGGTAATGAATGACGAATTTAGTTGCAGATTTGAAAATGCCTAGTCATAGGAGGTACTTCAAATATTGAATGACTTTTTTGGCACGCTTGGACAATGTTGAAAGGCACAAAATAAGTTGTGCTATTTTCAACGCTCGGATGAGGGATGTGGCTTCAATCATCGATCATGTATTGTATATGATCGAGATGATTGAGTGCCTTAGTAAGTTGGGCATTTTTCTGCATGAGTAGCTCAGTAAGGATGCGATCTTTAATTCTTTGCCCAAGTCCTTCCTCTCTTTCCTAACTCATTTTAGAATGATAAAGCCTGCAGTGAACTACCATAGCTTGTTGGGGTTGCTGCAGAACTTTGAGAAGGATCACCAACTCCATAAGAAGATGGTGAATGTAGTGGGAGGGTCTTCTTTTGATTGTCGATTTTTTAAGAAAGGAAAGAAGAACAAGAAGAAGAAAAATAAGAAGGTGCGGCCACATGTGGGATGACTGCACAGAGTCAGACCAAGAAGTGCAAGCCCAACTAGAGCCAGACAAAGTGCTTCTTCTGTAAGAAGTAGGGACACTGAAAGAAAAACTGTCCTCTGTACATTGCCTCCTTGGATCCGAACAGGCCGAGGAAGAAGCAAGTGGTTGTTAGGCAAGGTAATTATATGATAACATCTTGCAATTTTTTCTTATTTGATTCTACTATCTGGGTATTAGATATTGAAAGCCCTTATCATATTTATAATTCTATGCAGGGCTTGACTAGGAGATTTGATCAAGATAAGAGAATCCTGAACATTGGAGATGGAAGACAAGTTTCAATTCTAGCTTTAAAAATCATGAATCTTGTAATCAATTCAAATAAAGCTATTTTTAATGAATATCATTATTGTCTAACTTTCTTATTGAATTTTATTTTTGTAGGCCTTTTAGCCATGAATGGTTTTGAAATATCAATAAAAAATTTTTTGTAATGTCATTTTGAATGGTGTTATAATTTTGATTGAACAATTGAATAACAAAATTTATTTACTTTTTATGCCTATTAACGTGGTTCAATCCTCCAATAAATGTCCTAAAATTAGTGATGTATCTGATGTTTACCTTTGGCATTATAGGCTAGGTCATATTAATAAGAATAGAATCAACATGTTAGCTCAAGAAGGAATTCTTGAGGTTAGTGATTGTGAGTCACTTCTGACCTATGAGTCTTGTCTTCTTGGTAAGATGACAATTTACCTTTTACTGAAAAAGGTGAACGAGCCACTGAACTCTTGAGTTTAGTACATTCGGATGTATGTGGACCTATGAGCTCAAGTGCCAAAGGTAGATATTTCTACTTCATAATCTTCACAGATGACCTATCGAGATATGGGTATGTCTATTTAATGAAACATAAGTTGGAGTCGTTTGAAATATTCAAACTATTTCGGAATGAGGTAGAAAAGCAAACTGGGAAGAGTATTAAAACTCTTTCAGATTTAATCGAGGAGAAGAATATCTTTCTGGTGAGCTTCTCAACATATCTAGGAGAGAATGAGATTCTCTCCCAATGGATTCTTTCTAGAACACTATAGTATAATGGTGTATCTGAAAGGAAGGAAATCAGACTCTATTAGACATGGTCCGATCCATGATGGAATTTGCCAACTTGTCGATATACTTCTATGGGGATATGCACTCGAATCGGCTTGTTATCTATTAAATATGGTTTCAAAGTAAGTCTATTAGTTAAAACCCCATATGAGATATGGATAGGGCGTAAGCTAACACTTTCATACCTTAGGATTTGGGGGTGCTCGACTTATGTCAAACGATTAATTATAGATAAGCTTGGACCTAGGTCTGATAAGTGCACATTCATAGGGTATCAAAAGAGACCAAAGGATACTATTTCTATCATGCTGATGAATAAAAGTTATTTGTCAGCCTTAGGACAACCTTTTTAGAAAAGAAGTTTCTTAGTGAAGGAAATGTTGCCTCTATGGTTGAACTTGATGAAGTTTACGATAGATAGAAAGTTCGATACAGAATGTTAAACCTAAGTTGGATTTGACCAGATCAGACCTAGAACCCTAGTGAATCCGCACCATTAAGGTGATCTGGTAGAGTACTGCACCATCCAGATAGATACTATAAATTCTTGATCCAAGATGGTGATTCCATCAAACTTGATGAGAACGATGAGGTCCCGATCACTTAGATGGATGCGATGCATAGATCCGACTCTGAGAAATGGCTAGAAGTCCTGAGATCCGAAATGGATTTCATGAAGGTCAATGATGTATGGACATTAGTTGACCCAACTAAAGGGGTTAAATCCATTGGAAGTAAATGGGTATTCAAAAGGAAAAAAAGAGGCATAGTCGAAAAGATGGAGATCTATAAAGCCCATCTGATTGCCAAGGAATATCGTCAACGTTATGGTATTGACTATGATGAGACATTCTCTCCAATGGCAATGCTCAAATTCATTCAGATAATGCTTGCAAAAGCTGCCCGCCTGGACAATGAGATTTGGTAGATGGATGTGAAGATATCTTTCCTAAATGAAGAGCTAATCGAAGAGGTGTATATGATACAACCTGAGAGATTCACATCCATAGATGAGTCCAAGGTGTACGGGCTTCAAAGATCCATTTATGGATTAAAGCAAGCATCTCAGAGTTGGAACATGCATTTTGATAAAGTGATCAAAACGTATGGCTTCGTTAAGAATGGAGAAGAACCCTGTATTTATAAATGGGCAAATGGTCCAGTACCGATATTTCTTATTTTGTACGTAGTGACATTCTCTTAATCGGAAATGATATCCCCGCACTACAAGGAATAAAAATCTAGTTGTCATCACAGTTCTCCATGAAGGACTTGGATGAAGCATCCTACATCCTATGGATGAAGATCTATAGAGATAGATCTAAAAGGATGCTTAGTATATCCCAGTCCACGTACATAGAAACTATGCTGAAGAGGTTTAGCATGGAGAATTTTAAAAAGTGCTATCTTTCGATAGACCAAGAAATTTTTCTCTCTAAGAAGGGTTGTTCGTCAACTCCTGAAGAGAGAGAGCATATGAGTAGAATTCCATATGCTTCGACAGTGGGGTCTATTATGTACATGCAATGACATGTACGAGACCAGACGTGGCATACTCACTAGGAGTAGTGAGTAGATACCAGTTCTGATCTTAGAGAAAATCACTTGAAGATGGTTAAAACCATCCTTAAGTATTTGAGAAATACTAAAGAACCAATGGTTGGTTTATGGTGAGTCGGATCTGAAGCTTGTGAGGTTTACAAACTCCAGCTTTCAATCTGACCATGATGACAGTAAAAGTTTGTCGGGGTATATCCTTATCCTCTAGATGGTGGAGCCATCTGTTGGAAAAGTTTCAAGCAGCATATAGTGGTTGACTCTGTTTGTGAAGCATAGTACATGTCGCAGCATCAGATGCAGCAAAAAAAGCGGTTGTGGCTGAGGAATTTCATCACTGAGCTCGAAGTATCACCCTTCATTGATGGTCTAGTCCTGCTCTACTACAATAGCATTGGCGCCACAGCTCAAGCAAAGGAATCGAAGGCACACCAGTGGACATGAAGCACATTCTATGCGCTGCTTCTATTTGGTCCCTGAGATCGTGGATCGTGGTGACATCAACCATCAAAAGATCGATGGAAAAGAAGAACCTAGCCAACCCCTTCACTAAAGCCCTATTGGCAATCAAGGAGTTTCGACAACCATAAGTCGAAGATGGGTATTAGATACTGCATGCCGAGTGGACTTTAGGTCCAAGTGGAGAGTTGTATTGGAAAATTATGTCCCAAAGTCAATTATCAGTCTGTTGATGGTTGGACCATATATTTATAATTATATATAAATTATAAATTAATAAAAATTATTTTAGCATTTTTTATCATAAATTTTATTATCTTTTAATGAACTCCTATATTGTGATGAAGTCCTTAGGACCATCTAGATTCGGCAAAGAAGGATTTATCATTTAGTCCTTAAATAGTTCTCGACCAAATGATACGTTGTTACTTAGGACGACAATATTTATCAAGTATAGATCCTTATGTGCCATATAAGTTGGTTGTCCTTATAACCAAGGAGTGTTGAGATACTGATATGGCATGCAAGTGAGATATATGGGTACATCTACACTGAACGTGACCAACTCTGGGGCTTTTCTTCTATCAAGATTAGCTTCGATGGAATATGGGTATAAATATTCCTCCAACCTAAGATCACCACGGTGACTTCCAAGCAACTCACTATGCTTTGGTGTCAGACTATCTGAATTTCTAATTCAGTGATGAAAGGTTTCTAGACACAGTCAAGTACTTATGGAGTCGGTGCGTATATCAAGATGGGATTGACCACTCATGATTTCAGGAGCTGTGTTCAATTGTGTTTTAATTTAGCAAAATCTTGGCTAGGATAGTCTTAGTTAGGAATCATGGGACTAATTACTTTGAGACATGATATGGATGTATTTTCTAGGGTTGACAGTCTAACCCTGAGTCATCTATTACACAGAGGTCATAGGGATGAATTATACGATAACTATATTCGCATAGGTTCTGAATGTTGCGATTACGATTATTTGATCTATCCGAACATCAGGTACCATTGCTAGATGGTCATTTCGATTAGTATAAAAATTGATTTGTCTGCTACCAGCTTAGGTTCGGACCTATGGGATCACACACATTAGGAGTTTCTATCTGATCTGATGGCTGATCAAGAGTCCCATTGGTCTAAAACTCTATGATCAAGAGTCCCACTGGATTAAAACTTTGAGTCCTACTTATCTGAAACTCTCTGATCAAGAGTCCCATTAGATTGGGACTCTGAGTCCTACTTATCTGAAACTCTCTGATCAAGAGTTCTATTGGTCAGAGACTCTATAGTCAAGAGTCCCACTTGATTGAGACTCTGAGTCTTACTTGTCTGGGACTCTCTGATCATGAGTCTTGATAATCTAAGACACTATGGTCAAGAGTTCTACTGAACTGGAACTTATGATCAAGAGTCCTACTGGACTGAAACTCTGAGTCCTACTTATATGAAACTCTCTAATCATGAGTCCTAATAATCTAGGACACTATGGTCAAGAGTCCCACTGGACTAGGACTCTGTGATCAAGAATCCTACTGAACTGAAACTCTGAGTCCTACTCATCAGGACTCTTTGATCAAGAGTTTCACTAGTTTGGGACTCTATGATCATGAGTTCGATTCATTTGGAACACTAGGTTCAAGAGTCCCACTGATTTAGGACTCTTCAAGAGTTTCATTTTGATAGGACTCTATTGCCCAGTAATCCATTTAATTTAGACTCAGATATTTTTAAAGGATTAATTAGTAATTTGATTTTTGATTAGCTTAATTTGATTGAGCGATGAGGATTCGATCAAGTTTGATTGAATTTAATTCGATTGGATTTGATCCGATCAGGTCATGAGATGACCTAATCACTATGAGATTTTTGACCCTGATTTGATCAGGACGTAGATCTAATTAATTTCTAATTTGATTAAAATTTTATTGAATTAGGCTAAGCCTAATTTTGTTGGGTTTAACCTAATTTAATTGGGTCTAGATTAATTGGTTTGGTTGAAACCAATTAGGACCAAGTTAAATGAAGTTTGAATTCAAATTCTTCCATGCGCTCACCATTTTTGACATTTCCACTCTGCTTCCCATGCCCTCTCTTTTGTTTGTCGAATATTTTTGAGAAATAAAAATTTGCATGCAGAAGGAGAGTTCTTCTAATGTTAAACACAAGGGAGGGAGCGTTGGATAAAGATAAGAGGCTCATTTGATTTTTGAAATCAAGTGAGTGGTTAAAACCTCTCAATCATTCAACTCTTATCATTTTCTATGCTATTTTTCTACGGTATTCACATCAATAAATTATGATAATTTTTGTGCATGCTATAGAAGTAGTTAGAATTATGTGGTAAAAATTTTAGAGTATTTAGGCATCAGTTTTGGGTGAAAAAAAATCATGGAGTGAAGGTGAATAGGATCCTACAGCACTTTTCTTTTTCTTTATGCCTCTCTTCTCTTATGATTTTCATCTCTAAGGATATCTTATTTTTAGATATGATCTAAATAGAGATTATAGATCTAAAAGTTATCTTTTAAAGAATTTTTTTTTCATAGAAAAACTTCACATAAAGAGGGCATTATAGGATTTTTAGTGTGTCAGGATTTTTTGGGTCGAGTGAAATCCTAGATTTGGAAATGTAGGTTCGGGAGGAGAGATCGAGTGCTATAAGCATCGGATCACCACCAAATTTGAAACACATCTTCATCATCCTCCAACATTTATGTTATAACTTTTTAGAATATTTAAGAAATAAAAAGTATACAATCAATTAGATTTATTATGATCAGCCATTGAAGGCTCCAACGAGGAGCTAGCACTTTAGTGGAGCTGATCGAGATCAGAAGCTCCATGTGGACCAACTGTAGAGGCTGGACATGTGTGCGGCTATAATGTGATATCAAAGCATTATTTGGTGGACTCAGATTATAGTGATCGACTATCCATAAAAAGATATTATATTCTGAACACGTAGATGTAGTAAATAGTTTATTACATAGTTTTATTTTTAGATCTATTGATGTATGCATGCATATTATGTTTAGATTCTAATGTGTAGGGTTAAATAATCTGATATGATTAGTAGATAATTAATTAGATTAATTATTTTTTGCTACATCATTGCTATTTTTGAAATATTTTTTAAAAATAGCATGGCAAACCCTGCACTATTTTCTTCATCAATAAGATCTTCAAAGAGCAGATCGATCGCAACATGGAGGTATATGTAGATGACATGCTTATCAAGAGTCGAGCTTCAATAAATCACATAGCTGATCTTGAGAAGACCTTCAGTGCCCGTCAGAGATATAAGATGAAGTTAAATCCGATCAAGTGTGCCTTTGGTGTGACTATGAGAAAATTTTTGGGATTCATGACGTCGAGGTATGGGATTGAAGCAAATCTGAAGAAGATTCGAACCATTCAAGATATGACTACCCCAAAATCAATAAAAGAAGTTTAGCGCCTAACAAGAAAGGTGGTAGCCCTGAACCATTTTATCTCAAGATCGATCGAGTGATGCATGTCTTTCTTCTGAGTTTCTAAATAACTAAAGAACTTCTACTGGGACACTGAATGTCAACAAGCATTTGAAGAACTCAAAAGCTACCTTGGCTTGCCTTCCTTATTGGCCAAGCCCGAACTTGGAGAAGAATTATTTTTGTATCTGGCGGTCTCCCAAATGGCCCATGCTGCAGTCCTGATCAAGAAAGAGATAAAAGTACAGTGATCGATCTACTATATAAACTGAGTCCTGAGAGACACTGAGACTAGGTACACTAAGCTAAGCTAAAAAGATTAACTTACGCTCTTCTGATTGCAGCCAAGAGATTTCGATCCTACTTCTAGAGGCACACTATAACTCTCCTCATCGATCAGCTAATGAAGATAGTACTTCATCGAACAGATACCTCCAGAAGAATCACAAAATGGACAATTGAACTTGTAGAATTTGACATCAACTTTCAACCTCGATCGTCAATCAAAGTTCAAATACTGATAGATTTTGTAGTGGAATGCACTATTTTGGATGAGGCTGAACTTGAACAGAATGAAGTTAGCATTCCATGGTTATAGCCGAGCTCCAATGAAGAAAGTGCCAATCTTCCTGAAGGCTTCTGGATCTTGTATGTGGATGGCTCATCCAATGCTTCGGGCGTAGGTGCTGGATTGATCCTGGTAAATCCGAAGGGAGTCATCGCTGAATATGCACTATGCTTTGAATTTTCTGCAACATACAACGAGATCGAATATTAATCTCTGATAGCAAGATTAAGGATAGCCAAAGAATTAGAAGTAGACTAGCTCCAAGCTTACAGTGATTCTCAACTAGTGGCCGGATAAGTTAGTGGCAATTAAGAAGCTCGAAAAGAAAGCATGATAAAATATCTTGAAAAAGTGAAGAACTTGACTCCGACCTTTAGCAGTTTTAGCATTCGATAGATTTTGAGAGCAGAAAATATTAGGATTGACCTTCTCTCTAAAGTGGCCACACTAGCCCCAGCCGAACTGCCCAAGAAAGTCTTCTTCGAAGTTCTAAAATGCCTAAGTTTGGAAGAACCGCAGTCTGTGCTGCAAGTCAAGCATGAGCCGAGTTGGACTGATCCGCTGCTTACTTACCTCAAAGATGGAGTTCTACCTTATGATCTAAAAGAAGCTCAAAAATTAAAGAATCAGGCCTCTTGATATATCCTTTATGAAGGTAAGTTATACAAGAGATTGTATTTTTTGCCACTCTAAAAATATCTCCAACCCTTTAAAGCCGACTTTGCATTATGGAAAGTTTATAAAGGAATCTGTGGGAGTCATTTGGAAGATCGATTCTTATCTCACAAACTACTTCGATAGGGCCACTATTGGTCGATAATGTACCATGATTCTATAGAGTATGTTAGAAAGTGTGATCGATGTTAGTGAAATACGAACATTCAAAGATAGCCGGCCTCTAAGCTTACCCCCGTGAGCACCCCATGGTCATTTGCACAATGGAGAATGGACATACTTGGATCCTTTTTCATGGCATCCGGATAGCGGAAGTACCTCTTGGTGGCAATCGATTACTTCATAAAGTGGGTTGCAGCCGAACCTTTGGCCAAAATCACTGAGGCAAAAGTACAGAACTTCATTTAGAAGTCCATTATTTGCATATTTGGCTTATCTCGGACTCTCATAATAGATAATGAGCGACAGTTTGCTAGAGCAAAATTCATCGAGTTTTGTGAAGACTTGAATATCTCTCATAATTTTATATTAGTAGATCATCCATAGGCAAACGGTGAGGTCGAGGTAACTAACAGAATCCTGCTGCAAGAAATCAAAGCAAGACTTGAGAGGACAAAAGAGATTTGGATAGATAAACTTTATCATATACTCTGGGCATACTGAACTATCCAAAGATTATCAACTAGGGAGACTCCATTCGCCTTGACCTTCGGAATAGATGTTGTCGTCCCAATAGAGCTTAAACTTTCATCGGTGCGAGTTGCGGCATTTAATGAACAATGCAACTCGTAGAATCCTAGGGCTAACCTTGACTTACTAAAAAAAAATGGAAAGAAGCTCAAGTTCGGATGGCTACTTATAGATGAAAGGTAGCCCGGTATTACAACTCCAGAGTCAGAAAAAAAAGTATTCAGAGTGGAAGACTTGGTGCTTCGACGAGCAGCTGTCTTACAGCCTCAGAACCAAGAAAAGCTCATCCCAAATTAGGAAGGACCTTACGAGGTCAAGGAGGTTGTCCGGCCCGACATGTATTACTTGAAAGAGCTTGAAGGAGCCAAACTATCCCGACCATGAAATTTAAAAAACTTATGAATGTATTATCAATAACTTCATTGCAATAAAATTTGTTTACCTTAGCATCTTAGTCCTTATTGTAAAATGGTAATGATAGAAAATAATCTTCCGAGCTTCATCGTTAGACAAAAAAATAGCCATGTTAGAAATAGAAGGAGAAGCTCATCCTAATATGAGCAAGATGAAGACCTCGTTAATGCAAGATGAGAGGAGGGAAGAGGTCCTAGTAGCAGTCCTTACATGCTCCTACAGTCATGTTAGAAATAGGAGAAGAACCATATCCTAACATGAGCAAGACAAAGACCTCGTTAATATAAGACGAGAGGAAGGGAGAAGCCCTAGCAGTGGCCCTTACGTGCTCCTATAGCTATGTTAGAAATAGGAGGAAAACCTCATTCTAACATGAACAAGATGAAGGCCTCGTTAATTTAAGATGAGAGATGGAGAAAGGTCCTGTCAACGGCCCTGGTATATATCCCCTTACGGCTGTGCCAAGAATGAAAAGAGAACCTCATCCTAATTCAGAGGAGGGACTCCAGTTCGATATCTCTAATGGCTACACCGATAGAAGATGAAGTAAAGAAAGCGAAGATGTCAACAAGCATTAAATTTGCATAAGTTGAAAGCAATGGAAGAAGGTACCATTTTATTAAAAATAAAAGATCATTATAAGGTAAAGATGAGAGTAAAGGTCTACAAGACTAGTTACATAAACAAGAAAGAAGGAAAAAGGTCGAAGTCCTAAGATGGACCGGACTCCTCAAACTTCGGACTATCGGCCTCAGCCATCACCAAAGTCTATTTTAGCCTGAAGTTCTCTTTGAGCTCCTTCCTTTTCAGCAGACCTTCTATGAACATCCTGTCAGCTTGCTGGAATTTATTTTTAAGCTCTCGCCATTGCTTTCTTAGGACCTCAGATTCGGCCTCTGCATCCTTGACAACCTAATGCTTGTAGGTCAATTGAACCTTTAACTACTGAAGCTCGGCCTTCTCCCTCTCATACGACAGGAAAAGATCACCAAAGGACTTCCAATAGAAAGCGAGCTGCATCAACTCCCTCGAAGTATCGGCCTGCTGACCGCTGGCAAGCAGCTTTTGAAGGTGGGCCACCTCCTCATTAGTTGACTTGAGCTGGCATTCGACCCTGATCAACTTTTTCACCTAGCCAATTTTTTAACCATTGTGCCGAGCTTCAGCATTCTGGAGTTGTTTCTAAAGCTCTGAAAGCTTCTTCGATCAATCCCAATCATGTTGTGTCTTATCTGAAGACCAGAACAAGCTCTCCTTCAATAATTTGATCTTCTCCTTCTCAGCATTAAGTTCGGCTTCAAGGGAGCTGATCTTCGCAGTAAGTGCCCAAGACTTGTCACTGGCATCCTTCCTAAACCTCACAAGCTCCTTCTCGAAGTTTTCTTTCTTGATATTATAGCTAATGGAGTCTTTGATGTATAATTTTTGAAGGTGGGTGACCTCAATCGTTACCTTCGAAGCATTCTTCCTGGACCTTTGAAGCCCGTCCTCAGTCTTCTTCAGCTTTTTTTTCAAATGATGTGCTTCTTTTTTCAGATTTCTGATCATTGATTTCAAGGGAACTCCCTGAGGTAGCATATCAGCACCAACATGGGACTGTGTTTGATGCATAAGAAAAACACTCAAAGGTATTGACAAAAGAAAGTATGCTTTCATTTAACCAAAATTTTCTAAGTATAGGGTAAAGTAAAAGAGAAACAAGATAAAATATAACTACTCGAGGCCCTCAACCTCGGAAGATGCGGCGGCAAATAAAGTCAGGATTCTCTTGGTCGCTTCTGATTTTTGGGCAGGCTCAAGCATCTCCATGGTAGATTTGTGCAGATAGGAGGTAGGCTTGATGGGAGTAGGGTCGGTCGTGGCATTGGATGGCCCCACTTCTTCGTCAGGGTCGTCCTCTTCCAAAAAGTAGAGATCAAGCTCAAAAACTTTTTGGGCCACTCTACCTTCACAAAGTTTGAAACCCTTGATGAACACCTACTGGCCGAGCGCGATATTCAGGTTCCTCATTTTGGAAGAGGACTTGAACTCTTCTACTATCCGGGCCATTGCCTCTGAGATCAATTTTGCCATTCGGGCTTCCAAATCGATGACCTTGATCTTGGCTTCCTTCCTCCTCTCTTCCTCTAGGGCCAATGCAGCTTTTAGTCTGGTCGAGATGAACTCTTCCTTTTGGAGAACATCCTGGAGACTCCTGACTTTTGCCGCCTTCTTGCGCACGAAGCATTTGGCCTTGACGGCCTTCTCCGCTTTGAGATGATCGATCTCGACTTGAAGATCCTCCTTAGCCTTCAACGCTTCTGCCTTCTGATGGTGCACTCTTTTTATGTGGGCGAGTATTTGATAACTTGACTGCCATAGACGAGTGATGCTAAGATAGAAGAAAGAAGAGAGAAAATGAAAAGAAAATATAATAAAGTAGTCACCTTCAAGAAGGTTCTGAGGGAACTCTAGATGAACTGTGTCTGGTCAAGATCGACCATGTAGTCCACCACCTCGAGTATGGCAAACTTGTCAGTTAAGTTCTAGATTATCTCTGGATTTTTGAAGGGATCTTCTCCTAGATCGTTGCCATCATCACTTGTCTCGCCTGGATGAGCCTTGCAGACTATCTTCACGACAGCCGACTTCTTCTTCTTCTTGTCGTCCCCCTTTTCTCTTTCGGTGGGGGGCTCCGAGACTAGTTCTCCTGCATGGAGACTAGAGGATGTAGGAGGCATGGAGTCCACATCGATGATGCCAACCTCAGTAACGGGAGGAGCTTTGGCATCTGAGGCAACTTCGATGGAGGTCGCAAGGATGACTGGGGCCACGGAGCTCGGGGCACCAACTTTTGCCCTTTTGAGCTTTCATTCGGGCACTTCTCCTTCCTCTTCTAGGCATAGAGGCCCTTGGTGAGTATCCCTACTGCTTCAGTGTCCATCTTTGCAACAAAGAAAAAGTTACAATCAACAAAAATGCATCTACAATCTCATAATAGTTTAGAAAGTAAAAAGCATACCAGCAAAGTCAAGAGGGCTCAAACCCAGGTTAAATAGAGTTTGCTCTTTTAGAAGGTCGGGAAGGAGGGGAGCTCCATATGCCTTAAGTTTATTAGAAGAATCGAGATCGACTCTGTCTAAACTAGGAGCTCGGTGCACCGATTTTTTAAGAATGCTCCAGGAGGGAGATCCAGCACCAAGGTCGGATAGTGCATGAAGAAGTACTTTTCTTTCAGTTGTGAATGAAAGGAGTACCTTTCAAAAGCCCCTTCTTATCAAACTGGGGAAAGAAGTACCAGCAATCCTTCGTAGAAGGATGGTGTTTGAAGGTGTAGAAATTTCTAAAGAGGAAGATGATTGGACGAACTTTAGCCAAATGGTAGAAGAAAAGGAATCCGATCATGAACCTAAAGGAGTTTGATACTACGAAAGCAAGGAAGATATTTAGAAAGCGAAAGAGTGCAACTACGAAAGATGGGAGTGGAAGTCGAAGTCCGGCGTGCAAAGTTTCTAGATACAAGCAAAATCGACCGGGCGGAGGGAAACTAGCTCGATTGTTTGACTAGAAAAGTTCAAGATTAAATTCCTGGGGGATTCCGTATTCAATTCTAATTAAGGAGAGGTCATTCGGGATCAAAGTGCTAGAAATGGTATCCGGTACAAAAGGATAATGAGACATCCTCGTCTGCCTTAGACGAGTCGTATGCTTTGTTCATTTCGTAGGCATCGAGTGCGTATACCTAAGAGTACTCATATGCTTATGCCCACTTTGAATGAATAGGAGGGAAGGGCCTATACAGATTCATCCTGTAAGGACGCCAGCACCTTTCAGCTTTCCAGTTTACCCAATCAACGCCCTCCATCTATTCCCCATCATAGCACTTGGAATGACTTCCACAGACCTCCATAACGGCACTCTTGCCGAGAAAGCCCTTCCACATCAAAGGAACTAAAGCTTTCACTGACCCCACAGGCCTTTTTTGCTATCACACGAGAAGAATTCCTTATCGCCAATGATGCTAACCATACCTCACTTGCCTTAGCTGAGTTAATGGATAAATTCAATCATACCTGCCCAGACATGTATCAAAAACCAATTACAATCACGCCACCGGATGACCTAAGGATCGCGGTGGTTACGCCTTAGGAACCGGAGAGGCATATGAATATCTTTCCTTTAGACACTTCATGTATCATAATTATTCTTTATAACCGAGAGATAGGATACCTATGAATGAATGAAATTCCGCCGGTCATCTGTCAAACCTCTCGCATTTAGGAAATGCTTTCAGGAAGGGTGCCCCTCCATTGGTTTAAACTCATTCCCAGCTGCACAGTGCCATCCTACCAGCGGCTCAGTCTCGCTGCCTTTCCTTTCTATCTATCACTCTTTTTCCCCCAGAAATAAATATCATCACCTTGGCATTGAATAAAATAAAGTCCCCGAGTCCATGTCGTGATAATAGAGCAACGCCTGGATGTCGTTGTAGAAAGTCTAGCCCGAGGACCCCAAAAAAGCTAGGGAACCCGCTAGGGCTCTGATCGTAACCTGGTTATATTTATCATCGAGATTGGTATTCAGTTTGAAAAAAAAAGAGGTCGAACTAATTTCGTATAGAAAGAAAAAAAAAGAGCTGGCAAGTTTGGATCGAAATGAAATACTCGAAACCAGGTCTGGAGTCTTTTTCTTGTTCTGCTTCAATAGAAGACTAGAAGTAAAAGATAGAAATCTATCCATCATTCAGCCGATTTCTTATCCTTCCAAAGCTTCAGATGGCAGAGCTACCGCACAACGTTCCGTTGATTGGTAGATTGAATGAGATTGATTGATGGGCGTATCGCAAAAGCCAGTATAGAAAAATAGACAAAGAAGTTCGGCTGCCAGAGTGCATCCTATCCCGTATTTACCAGCGAAAAAATGGGAGAGTCATCCGTCTAAGGAGAAAACGGAGGCGCCGAAATATTCTATGACCAAGGCCTTGTCACGAGCTGGACTCGAACCAGCACTGCCAGATTCGAAAAGAATCAGGGTTCAACCTAAGAATGATCGTTATTTGTTAACCCGGTTCGCCGAAAAGGCTACGTCCGGGGGGGCTTCTATTATAGTCCCCCTTATCCCCCTCCCCACCGTTCTACTTCTTGGATAACTTTCACGGTCGCCTTGAAAAAGGCGCTCTCTTCCCCTTGCTCCTTTATTTCGTTAAATAGGGAAAGAAGTTGATCCCAATTCTTGCCATCATTATTGGTGACATGATTGATGGCCCAACGCCACCGAAGAGGGTGTGGTTGGTACGGAAAACTATCCTTGGTCATATCTTGTAATTGATGGATAAGGCTTTTCCGTATTTCAGTACAGAGCGTCTCATCTTTATCTCTGTCCCTTTTCGGAATTTTTCTTGCCTTATTTTTTTTGTCATCTTTTTTTTGGGGGGTCCCATCAGCACCACTACTTGAGCAGGCGACAGAAGAGGTTTTTCTCCGCTTCTGATGCCGTTGTCCGGCATCAGTTTCCATGAAAATAATAAATTTAAAGATAAAGATTGTACTACAAATAAAATAAAATATTTTCTCATCGAAATGAAAGGACTCGAAGGCAAAATGGATGGTGATCATAAGAATATAATACAATATGTCCATGTTTTTTTTTCACTTTCTTTTTCTTAGAAAGCACTCACTAAGTTACTTACGGAATGAATCGAGGAACTGAGGACGTTTCCAATACCGACAGCAGCTCCGGCTGAAGCAATTGTAGCAGCTCCGGCACCTATTGATTTTGCACCTTCTAACATCTCGAGGTCTAAGAAGGTTGGACTGGATGAACTTTAAGAATCAATAGATTGGGGGGTTTCAGAGGACATCCAGATCGAACTAAACACAAGAAAAATCTCCAAAAATTAGGAAAGATAAGATACGGAGATTTCTTGAAGAAAACCATGGGAGGAAGGAGCAAGAGAGGCAGAAATAAGAAAAGAAAGATTGCAAAACTAACCTAGGGTGTCGGGGAAGACAACAAGATGACTGGCATGGTGAGGGACTAATGAGAGAACACTCATCGATAGGGCGAACGGAGGAAGAAATCGAAAGAACTCTCGAGCGGGAGGAAGAAGCCCAAGGAAGAGGACTCAGAGGAAATGAGACTTCCCCAAGAGAAGGAAGGCAAGTTTAAATAGCCTATGGAGTTTGAGGCAGTTATGATGGTGGATTGTTTCCAGTCGATCCTTGACTGGCAGGTGTCCTACTAACCTGGGTGGGTGTCCTACTAACCTGGCAGGTGTCCTACTAGAAGGACTCAGTAGGACTCCTTCTAGGATTATCTGTTAGTCAGACTCCTTTCGGGCTTCTCCTTCAGTCGGACTTTCACCAAACTTCTCCTTCAGCAGGACTCTTTTCGGGCTTCTCCTTCAGCCAAACTTCCACCGGGCTTCACCTTCAGTAGGACTCCTTCTGGGCTTCTCCATCAATCGAACTTCTTTTGGGCTTCTCCATCAGTCGAACTTCTTTAAGACTTCTCCATTAGTTAGAGTCTTTTCGAGCTTCTCCATCAATCGGACTCCCATCGAGCTTCTCCGTCAGTCGAACTCCTTCTAGGCTTCTCCATCAATCGAAGTCCTTCCAAGCTTCTCCATTAGTTGGACTCCTGTCGGGCTTCTTCTTCAGTAGGACTCCATCCGGGCTTCTCTGTCAGTCAAACTCTTTTCGATCTTCTTCATCAGTCAGATTCTTTCGATCTTCTCCGTCAGTCGGACTCCTTTCGGACTTTTCTGTCAGTCAGACTCCTTTCGGGCTTCTCTTTCAGCAGGACTTCATTCAGGCTTCTCCGTCAGTTGGACTCCCATTGGGCTTCTCCTTTAGCAGGACTTCATTCGAGCTTCTCTGTTAGTTGAACTCCTTTTAGACTTCTCCATCAGTCAGACTTCTTTCAGACTTTTTTGTTAGTCAGACTCCTAGGCTTTTTCTTCAGTAAGACTTTGTTGGATTTCTCCATCAATCAGACTCCTTTCGGGCTTCTCCGTTAGTGAAACTCCTTTCAAGCTTCTCCATCAGCGGGCTCCTTTCGGACTTCTCCTACAGCAGGACTCCATCCAAGCTTCTTCGTCAGTCGAGCTTCTTTTGGGCTTCTTCTTTAGTCGAACTTCTTTCGAACTTTTTTGTCAATTGAACTCCTTCCGGGCTTCTCCTTCAATCGGACTCCTTTCAGACTTCTCCATCAGTTAAACTCCTTCTGGGCTTCTCCATCGATCGAATTTCTTTCAGGCTTCTCCTTTAGTCGGACTCCCACCAAGCTTCTCCTTCAATAGAACTCTTTTCAGACTTCTCCATCAGTCAAACTCCTTTCAGACTTCTCCATCAGTCAAATTTTTTTCGGACTTCTTCTTTAGTCAAACTCCTTTCAGGCTTCTCCATCAGTTGGACTCCCATCAGGCTTTTTCTTTAGTCAAACTCCTTCCAGGCTTCTCCATCAATCAAACTCTTTCCAAGCTTCTCCACCAATCGAGCTCCTTCTGAGCTTCTCCTTTAATCGAGCTTCTTTCGAACTTTTTTCTCAGTCAAGCTCCGTTTGAGCTTCTTTGTTAGTCAAAAACCCCTCCCTTAGATGGGCTTCTCTTCCAAGTCGAACTCATCCTGCACTTCTTCAGTAGGATTCCTTCCAGACTCCTAGCTACCAAAAAGGACTTATTCCGAAAGAACTTCTTTCCATCACCAGAAGGATCTCGGCATCCATCCTAGATAAAATAAATATCAAACAATGCATGGTTGATCTTGAGGATATCCCAAACCTCCCTCGATTCGCTGAGGCATGGTTCATCTAGGCTTCAACTATTAAATCCTAACAAACTGGAACGCCAAGATAAATGATCACTCATCCTCTATAACAAACTTCACGTGGCCCTGAACGATCTACTATCAGACAATTATGGCTGTTGCCATCAGTTTGTTACAGGCTCTGTCTATAAAAGCAATCCTTCAGATACGTTTTCTCCAAGCTCTCATTCTCCTTCCCATTACTCTGAGCACTCCATTTCTATTGGCCAGAAGAGTTGACTTGATCATCGAAGGATCCTGTCGAAGCCACCACCTCTGACTCCGAACAGGACTTTATTTTATAGGTCATCGATGGTGGCCTCTTCTCTTTCAACTCTAGCTCAATCTGACATCAACTAGATTCTACATCAACAAAAATAAAGCATGACAAAGAAGAATGATGGAAAGGAATATTATTTCATTAAGAAAAAGTTCATTATAGAAGTCATCAAGATCAATTACAAAAAAAAAGAAGAGAGAAAAATGAAGTTCTACTCAGACTTCGGACCACTGACCCTAGCCATTACAAGAGAATGCTTCAAATCATTCACTCATTCCTTGAGCTTTTGCCTTGTCGCCAAACTCTCACCAAGTAGCTTTTGGGCTCTCCTGGCATCTTCCTCTGCCTTCCTTAATCTTTTTTTTAGAACTGCAGATTCAATCTCAGCATTCTTCTGATACATCATTTGGATCTTCGGTTGAAGGAGCTTGGCCTTGTTCTTGTCATATACCTAAGTAAGATTTGCCAGGGTATTCTTCACTAAGGCGAGCTTGCTCGGATCTTCGCTCGGGCCAGCTTGGGCATCATCCATCAGTTGTTTTTGGAGCCGAGCTACTTCGTCATTGGCTACCCAAAGTTTTTATTTGAGATTAGCAATCTGTTCACACTAGTCAATTCTACAAGTGTTGTATGCATCCTCGACTGCGTGCGTCCAATTGGTTTTGAAGATCAAAGAACTTCTTGGATCAATCCTAACCATACTCCTCTTGATTGTGAGTCCAATGCGAGCCCTTCTCCAGTTGTTGGATCTTCTCTTGCGCTTCTCTGAGCTCAATTTTAAGGAAGTAGATCTTCACGGTTAAGGTCCAAGATTTCTTACTGGCGTGCTTTGACGTCTGTTCAAGCTCTTTGGACAAATGATATTTCTTTGAGGTGTATTCTGATAAGTGATAAAAATATACTAATAAAAGTATTAAATTATAAAATAAATTAATCTATTTTTTAAAAAAATTGATACTTTTATTAATCTTATGTAGGAAAGAAGACCACCAATATGAAGATCTTATTTTTCTGATTCAGATGAAATAAATTTCAGACAAAATGAACTTCAAACAAGCCCGAAATTGAATTTCAAGAAAAAAAGAGCCGATTCGATTCAAACCAGTTCAGAAAAATTGGCTCAGCAGACTGCCCGATCCAACCACACCCAGCAGATCGACCCGCTGATGCAACACTGATGCCAAGCTGACATCAGCATTTTTTATGGCACACGATGGACCGTTTGGAGGGCATTTTGGGGATTTCACATGGAGAAGCATGCTTCGATTGGCTAAAAAATGCAGCGGTCCATGCAACACCGAGCTCGTGCATGGTCTATAGAGGATAATTTAGGAATTTTGTCTGATCCGACGGGCGCCTTTCATTGGGATTTGATCGGACGATCGAAATGCATGCACTAACGAACGACAGATGCAGCTCTCGATCAAGATATAATGGCTGAGATTCATTTCGACTTTAAAACTAAGAATTAGAGGCTTCTCTGTGTGCGATCTGATAGTCTAGATTCAATCCAAAGATTAGTCCGATGGCTGCCATAAATTCCTACTTGATCTGAGATATTTTAAAGGATTTTTAAGCGATTTTTGATCCATTGGATGCTAATCTGAAGGCCAGAATCATCCAGGGTCTTAATTTGACTTATGTTAAGAGTTTTAGACCTAATTTAGTTAGGATTTCTTCCAAAAATCTACCTCTTAGCCTATAAAAAGGAGGGCTACCTGCTGTTTCTGAGGAAGAAAAAAAAGAGACAGAAGAAAAGAAAAGAAAAAAAAGATAGAAAGAAGAAAAAAAAGAGATAGAAAGAGAAAAAAAAGAAGAGAAAGAGGAGAGAGAGGCAGAAAGAGAAGAGGGATTTTTGAGAGAAAGAAAAGAAAGGACTTTTAATTTTTTATATTCTTTTCTTCTTCCAATAATCAAAACATCGATCAAGAAGTTTCTCTTCTTCTTCATCAAGTTTTCCACACCAAGAGCGATGAACAATTAATTTCAGCAATCAAATAGTCTAATTTCTTTATGCTTTTTATTTTATTTGCTATTTTTGAACTTATTATCATGAACTAAATTTTTTTTTACTAAGGCAAAGGTGTAGCCACTCTTTTGATGAAATATTTAGTATGATTTATTTTTAATTTTTAAATTTTATTCATGAGGAGTATATAAATCTGATCTTAATGCTTTTAGATTACTGGCCATCTTCTAATTGACCTGATGAACATAGATGTTATGGACCAAGTACATCTATGTTATTGCTTCTTGATTATATACCTTATATTATGAATCAAATTAGAATTCATATGCATGCAGAAATTTTAGTGCGTTTTGGATGCAGCGTATTTTAATTAGAGGATTTCATAAAACTTAATACATTAATATTTATTTAAATTACATCTAGACCAAAGGATAATTAATAAATATTGATAGTTTTGCTATATCTGGACCAAAGGACAGTAAATGAACTAGAAAACTCCACCATCACATGAAATAAAATTAATCTAATAACCTGAATATTGTATTGACCGAGTTGGTGAACCCGATTGCCTTAGTAATATATTGCTCTTAAGTTTAAAACCCTAATAATTACACTCTCTCTATTTTCTTAAAATTTTTAATTATTTCTTTATTTTGTTCTTTAATTTCTTATTCTCATAAATCGATCTTCTAAATAAAGCATAGGAAAGAGCTTTTTAGTACTTATTTTTCAATCTTCTAGGGATGATACTCTACTCATTTACTTTATTACTTGATCGACTGATGCACTTGCCATAGCTATAGATTAGCATGCATCAAGTTTTTGGCGCCGTTGCTGGGGATTGTGTTTAAAACAATATTAAAATTTTGATCCTAGCTTTACTTTAGAATTTTATTTTTAATTTTTATTATTTTTTTAAAAAAATTATTCAGTGCATGACACGTATTGGAGATAGTAACTTACTACCTTTAGATCTAAAAATTGAAAGGACCATTAGAAGACTACAATAAGAAAGAAACATGGCAGCTGAAGATCCTAACGACATCAATCTAGGATTGGATATGGCGATCGAGGGACAGCATGAAGCTATTCGATCAGTACATCATCCATTAAATGATTACATCACACCATCTATAGCCGATGCAGCTTTGAGCATCAGAAGACTGCCTGTACGAGCAAATAATTTCAAAATAAAATCAATGATGATCCAGATGATTCAATCAACTATCCAATTTAGTGGACACGTGCATGATGATCCAAATGCCCATATTTCTAACTTTCTTAAACTTTGTGATACTTTTAAAATTAATGGGATGTCGGATGATGCTATTAGATTAAAGTTCTATCACAACTTGGGATGTCCTAGTCCAAAAATTCTTAGCCAAGTACTTTCCACCTTCCAAGACTGCCAAGATGTACAACGATATCACTTCTTTTATGCAGATGGACATGGAGACACTATATGAGGCTTGGAAGCATTTCAAAAAATTGCTTAGAAGATGTCCACATCATCAACTACCCATATGGCTTCAAGTATAAACTTTCTATAATGATTTTGTTAGATATATGTACCCTAGAAACTAAAATTGGCTGACACTTGTAATATACTTCTAGGGACAAAATTATAATTTTAACTAATATCAATAAAATGGATTATTTTCTATCATATATATGTATTTAGTATCTGTGATACATCCTTTGAGTTAATGGTAATGATAATTCATATTTTCAAGAGTTGAAAATTTAAGACATGAATAATCATTATTAACTCATAAAATGCTCCCAACCATAGGATCATCATGAGGATGGTGATTGATTCGGAAGGTTGGTGTACAATCACTTCTCTTTAGTAGATGAGTCTTGAGTTTACGATGTAGAGACATCAAAGCGAGAGTACAGGTACTCGTTAGAGAACGAGGGCACTGAGCGTGACCACCTCGAGTAGTCATTAGGGAGTCTACCTTCTCGTCAATGACTGACTCGATGCTGCAGTAGTGTGTCTGGTTCTTTGACCTGAGGATGCATCGGCAGTTCACCTTGAGGGTGTTATAGTTTGACTACACCATTACTCGGTCTCCTAGCCATATGGAAACCCTGAGGTGTATGTTGGCTATAGCATGTTCATTGTAGGAACTGGATTGCATCAAGATGGAATCTATCTACCTCGGTGGTAGAGGAGCAGCCCTATGATGATCATGAGAATCAAGTCCAGAAGCCCATGGCCATGGCAGAGTGAAATAATAGAAAGAGTTTCTATTTAGATTTTCACATTGGACTTGAATCGAATGATTACATCATATGACAGAAACTAGGGTTTGACGAGTTCACCTTAACCCTAATCTGATCGGGGCTCAAGATAGAAGAACTTAATCACACAGGTAGCTGCACCAAGAGGTTCGCATTCAGCTCTGATGGGTTGCCACCATATACTGCTAGGTGTCACTGGTGGATTTTGGGAGCAATTAGAATGATTTAGATGATCGATCATTCTAGCTGTTCGAATCAGAAGAGTTCTGATCCATCGAAAGGAGTTTCGATGATGTCGATGATAGAGATCATGACATATCCCATTACCATACAGAACTGAACCTAACTGGGTCACACAAATAAGGGTTTGAATCTGGTGATCATCAATTGAACTGATCCAGTTCAATTGATCTGAATGAGATTCAATTAGGTTCAAGGAAAATCGTGCTAGCACTCGATTGAACCTAACGTTCTTCTTTTACTATCATAAATAAGTTGTCCTGACTGAGCCAAAGGAGTTTGTGCTCAATCAGAGGCCTTCACTATGGTCTGACTGGAGGTTGTCCAAGTCAGAAAAGGTTGTCTTATTTTGTAAGACATTACCTGCCATTTTTGGTCACCTGCCATTTCTTCGTTCCTTTGACTTTGGTCAAAAGTTGACCTTTGACTGGTCAAATGTTGACCATTGACACTTTGACTTTTGTCCACATGTCATGCACCTATTGGAGAGCTGGTGGGGGCCTTGTCCCCCTGCCAGAACCTGGCAAGGAGGAGGGCGCACGCCAGGAGTTGGTGGGGGCTGCCTACCAGAACCTGGCAAGGAGGAGGGCGCACGCCACCCTTGGCGTGTGCCCAAGCTGGAGGCGCCTAGGAGTCCCTGTTGGATAGGGACTCCATCTCCTTTTTGGATTCCAATTAGAGTTCTCCTAAGAACCAACTTTGACTGGTCTTAGGCACCATCTAAGGAGGAATCCAAGGGACTCTATTCCCACCAATCAGATTTAGATCTGATTTCACAAAGAGTTGTGATTGGTTGGGAAGAAGAGGAGTTGGATCACAGTTAGTCTATAAATAAGACCCTGCGCCCAACTCAAAGAAGAATTGAAAATCCCATGCCCCAAGGCTGCCTCTCCCCTCCTTCCTCCATGCCAAAGCCCATCTTCTCCCTCTCCTCTCCACGTCCAAAAGTAGTTTTGGATTCTTGGTTGGTGCAATCCAGATGAGAGAAAGGCGACTGAAAGCTAGAAGGCTGCGCTGCTGCAAAGGACAACTGCTGATCTTCAAAAGAGTTTTGAAGATCCTCCAGATCAGATCCAGATCTAATTTTTGGAGACATGTGATAGAGAAGAAGAGGATCTTCAGATCCAACCCTGAGTGGATACCGGTAGAGGCCAGGCACTTGCGTGGCTAGATCCAGAACCTTCCGCTGCTTACAGGATCATCAATGGGTAATAGGATTACCCACATCAAGGTAAATTAAATTTGATTTAATTTATCTAAATTTTATTTTAATTATTAAAATAATAAGAATTAGATCTAAAATATCTCAAGATCTGATTAGATCAAAGAAAAAAAATTTTTGAAATATATCTCTTGATCTGATCAGATCTGAACGAACCTGGATCCGGGAAAATCAGGATTTTCCTTCAACTGGTATCAGAGCCAAGGTTCTAAAAGTGTTTAGATCTAATTTTAAATTTATTTTAATTAAAAAATAAGTGATTTTAGATGTCACATGAGATGTGATCAGATCTAAAATCAGAAAAAATTAAAATTAAATGATTTGGATCTAAGATTAGAAAATATGCATGACTAGTTCTAAAATAGAATAGTTCTATAGAATAGTCTTGCATGTTTTTAATTTAATTTGATTAAATCATATTTTAGATCTATTTATTTACTATTTTTTGATATTATAATTATTATAATAACATCTAAAAAATAGCAAATAAAAATTATTTAATTTTAAACATCATATGAGATATGATTGATGCATGTCTAGACTAGTTGTAGAATAGTTCTACATAAGTTGTCTAGATTAGAAGTTTATTTTGATTAAGATCAATTTAAATCTAATTTTTTAGATTATTATGAGATAATTTAGATCTAAAAATATGCATGATTCGATACATGAGATGTATGCAAAATATGCCATGATTAGATCTAATTTGTATATGAGATATATGATATAGATCTAAAACTATTTTGTAGTATTGCATGTTCCTGATTAAGGCGTTCCTCTTGGCCGTCCGGTCATAAGAATGAAGAAGGGTTTAAAGGCCCTCTCCTTCCCATTCCGATGGAGTGTTCTTATGATGTGTAGGGGTGCTGCGTGTTCGTCCTTAATCAGAAACCCAAAACTTACTTTCTGCAAAACCCTAGATCCTGAAACCCTAGGATTTATTGTGCATATTTTGTTTATGAACCCTACTTAATTAAAAATTAAGATTATGGAATATTAATTAGGTCTAAAATTGAGAATTTTCAGATCTAAGACATATTCATCATACTGGGTTCGGGCTTGGGTAGCTCAATTAGGTCTAAGCGGTTGATCAAACCGAATCAAGAGTTGGTTAGATGGGATCAACAATGCTTAAATTGACCAGCCTAATAGGATTAAGTCTGGGTCAAGATCGAGTCACGATCAAGCAAGACCTAATTAGGCTCAGAGGTTAGAGTCTGGATTGTAGGCTAACCCAATTGGTTCTGACTCAACAATTTGGTGTCTAAGGTAAGTTTGGCACATACGACCGACTGGTTTTTAATTGGAAGCTACTCGACCTGAATGCATTCTTGTACGAGTTAATGGCATATTCCCTTCCACCGGTCTCACTTACCTGGCCATATCTGTTGACACAGTTCTGATCTGAGGTGGTCAATAATCCGAGCTAACCCATGCCACTAGGTTAGTCATAATTGTTATGACTATGACAAGTCTAGTTTAATGAGACCTGAATCAATTCTCCCTAAGAAAAGATTAAGTCTGAGGTCTTCCACCATTGTAGATGTGCGGGCCCTTCCCGGGGTTGATTGTTCTCGGCTGGATACAGTGGCTCAGTTGCACCGGGAAGATGCAACCATGTCTATTAGGCATTGGATGCTATGGGCTGGAGGATGAGTTGGGCTCAATATTTTGGATACGGTGAGAGACTCAATTAGGAACCCAGTCTATGCAAATGGTGGGTCTGACTTAACTAAGGAGTGGATCAATATTCCGGATACGGTGAGATTCATGAATTAGAGACCAAGTTTGGGTGCACCATGATTAGAGAATCATTGAACAAGAGTTGTTCACTCATTGGCTAACCCATCACCAATAACTGTTAGGTGAGGTGATGAGTCAGTTGGTGAGACCGCACCACCCACTAGAAATCATTAATCATGGAGATTTTTGCATCTCTACAGAGGGAGTGTAGGGATCCGAGAAAATAGTGGGAGCTAATTTGTTTAAAAATAAAATTCCTAAATAAATTGGTCAAGTCATAATTACAGTATCTAACTAGAATCTTTGACTCTCTACAGGAAAAATGTCTGCGTCCAACCCATTGGCACGTATCCTGGACACACATAGACTGACCTGGACCCAATTATAAAGATTGGCTC